>JBAMIB010400831.1:0-10001 GCA_037177415.1 Kaempferia rotunda | reverse complement strand
GAAGAGTCCCAAGATATCTTTTATGAAGATTTGGGGTTGTGAGGCTTACGTTCGACATCAAGTCTCAAAGAAACTAGAACCCAAATATGATAAGTGCTATTTGTAGGATATCCCAAGGAAACAAAGGGATATTACTTTTATACTCTCACATAAAATAAAGTGTTTGTTGCCAAAAATAGAGTTTTTTTAGAAAGAAAGTTTATTTCTAGAAGAACTAGTGGAAGTAAAGTTGATCTTGAAAAAGTTCAAGATACACAAACTAACATCGAAGTCTTGATAGAAATCGAATAGGAACCACAAGATGTTATGAGTTATGATTATGTTACACCATAAGAAGTTGTGGAACAACAACCTGTTCAAGTAGAACAAACTCTACGTAGATCTGATAGGATCCGTCGTTAACCTGAGACATATTCTTTTCTCTTGTCTGACAATGGTGATGTAGTACTTGTTGGTCTAAATGAGCCTACATCTTATCAGGAAGTTATACAAGACCCAAATTCTGAGAAATAGCTAGAGACCATGAGATCCGAAATAGAATCCATGTACACCAGCCAAGTTTAGACCTTGGTTGATCCATCTGAAGGGATCAAACTCATTGGGTGTAAGTGAGTTTTTAAGAGAAAGACATGCATGAATGGTAATATGCATATCTACAAAGGGGTGATTGGTTGCTATAGGATTCAAGCAGATACATGGTATAGACTATGATGAAACTTTTCTCCAGTTGCGATGTTTAAGTATATTCGGGTCATTCTTGTTATTGCAGCTTACTATGATTATGAGATCTGGCAGATGGATGTCAAACTACATTTTTGAATAAAAATCTACTTGAGGATGTGTACATGACACAACCTGAGGGTTTTGTGGATCTAAAGGATGCTGGAAAGGTATGCAAGTTGTAATGGTCCATTTATGGTTTAAAGCAGGCTTCTAGAAGCCGGAATCTTCAATTCGATGATGCGATCAAATTGTTTGGTTTCATTAAGAATGAAGATGAACCTTGTGTCTACAAAAGGGTTAGTGGGAGCACAATCACCTTTCTTATCTTGTATGTAGATGACATACTTCTCATTGGAAATGATATCCCTGCACTACTATCGGTGAAGACATGACTTGGGAATTGTTTCTCAATGAAAGACTTATGAGAAGCAACCAACATTTTAGGCCTCAAGATCTATAGAGATAGATCTCACAAATTTCTTGGGTTAAGTCAGAGTACATATATTTATAAGGTGTTTAATCGTTTTTCCATGCAAAATTCCAAAAAGGGGATTTCTGCCAATGTCACATGGTGTAAGTCTTTCAAAGACTCAATGCCCCTCTTCTATGGAAGAAAGGAATCGTATGGATAAGATTCCTTATACTTTTGCTATAGGGTCTATCATGTACGCCATGCTTTGTACTCACCCTGATGTCTCGTATTCATTATGAAAGACAAGCATATACAAGTCAGATCCATGTGAAGGTCACTGGATAGTAGTCAAGAATATTCTTAAGTAATTGAGAAGAACGAAAGATTATTTATTGATAATTGGAGGTGATGAGGAGCTCTCTGTAAAGGGGTTACGGCGATGTGTGATTTAAGATATGTAGAGTACGATCGAAACTAATATTGTAGATCCTTTGACCAAGGATCTGACATAGAGGAAGTATGATGGTCATACTAGGTCACTGGTATTAGATATTTCAATGATTAACACTAGTGACATAAAGAGATTATTAGTGTAAGCCCTACGAACCAATCATGAGATGATTGATAAGGGAACTTTTGTATCATATTTCATTAAGGCAGAGTTATAGTTATTATACTTACTTCATATCTATGCTAGATGAATAAGTATAATAATGTCCTAGGATAGTAGGTTCTAGTCTACAACACATCAATTAGTTGAATTGATAATGAGATGTTGTAGAGGACACTACTCTTAACTATTCCTAGTCAAGCATTAATATACAAGGACGATATTAATGCATTGAGACTAGCATGTAGGCCAATGGATGACTTAATCTCACAAGTCATGGATATGAGATATTAGGTTGACACATGAGTATATATTAGAGAATATGTACTGAATGACCCACCATGAGAATGTTTCATGGATCATTATATGAGTGTCATAAAAATTTTCATATTGACTATTGGTATAAATAGTCCTTAGACCTGAAGTCACTATGGTTTCCTATATAAGGAGTTGTGTACTTTGGTATCAGCAAACGTCACCCGTAATAGGGTGGACTATAAAGTTGATTACTGGGCATGCAATAAGTTATGCAGAGGGGATGTGAGTGATGTAGATGAGATCTATCGCTTTCATATGACAGAAGTGATATCAGTGGGTCCCTTAATTAAGTAGGACACAAAATACATGGTCATGCTCAAATTAGTCAATATGAGATATCGAGCTTATTTGATTGAGTGTGTCTACTTAGGGATCAAGAAACACAAAGATTGATAAGAGGATGACACGGTATATTCCTCATTTATCAATCTAGATATTAAGGATAAAAGGACTAAGTCATACAAGAAAATAGACACGGAAAGGTTATGTCAGATCTTGACATTCTTGTCACTTGGGTAGCACTAATGCATTGCTAGATGTCACTCATTACTTATGTCTCTAAAATGATTTTAGAGATATTGCCAATGTTACGAGAACCTATTGGGTCACACACAAAGAACATATTGATTTAGAGATGTATTGATTTTAGTTTGACTAAAATACTTGTAATAATTGACACTAGTGCTAGTTGGAGATTGTTGGTGTTAGGCCTAAGAGCCAATTATGGGATGATTAAGCTTATTGGGTTAATGGTTACGAATTGATTTATTCGGTTAATGGTTAATCCAATATGCTAAAATCTAATCCATTAAAGATAATTAATGGAGATTAATAAATTCTTATGATAAATCATTGGATTAAGTCTAATCCGAATAGACTCATTGAGTTACACTCAATTGGGTCCAACATTGAATTAGACTAATTGTACCAATTTGGATTGATGTGAGTTACACTCATTGAGTCATATGGTGAATTAGACTCATCATGAACTTGAATTTATCATGGAAGATAAATGACCAATTTTGACTTGGTCAAATAGAAGATAAATGACCAATTTTTACTTAGTCATGAGGAGGAAGACAAAGAGTCATATCTTGAATTATTAACTCTTAATGTCAATTGATTAGATGAGTACAAAAGAAGTTTTGGATTCATTCTTTTCATTAAGTGAATTGCTTCTTCCTTAGTATTCTTCTTCCTCTCCTCTTATTGACCGAAACTCACATTATGGCTAGTACCATAATTTTGTTTCTCCTTTCCAAACCTTTGTTCATATGGATACTCTAGAGGTACGAACATTTGATCGCACTAAGATCCGAGAAGGCTAAAGAAGGTTGATGTCGGGATTGCGAAGGACATGCAACAAAGGTAAATGTTCATTCTATGTGATAGAGTAGTAAAAAAACTTGTATATGGATTTCCTTCACATGGATCCTTTGAAAGGACTAAATGTTTTGTGTTTTCCACTGCGCTTTTGCGTGTTTACCGATCTAGTTCCTAACACCAGATCCTCCATATTCAGCTATGGTTGGCGGTCAGTAATGTCGTGGAAGTGAATCTTTGAGTACCTCAACTGAGAATGGTGTGCGGTTCCGTTCGGGCGATCTGTCCACCATCGGTGCTTTGCCTTCCTTCTTCTCTGATCACGCGGTGCTAGTCCTGCTGAAGAACTGGAGGAGTCACTCGGCTGGTTGTTCTCCAATGGGGTTCGGAAGAGTGCCCGGTGGTGGGCTATGGGAGACGGTGGAACAGGCGGCAGACTATTATATCCCGCAGGTTGCTTATTTCCGACCGGCGGGACATAATAGCCTGCCACCCGCGAGACTATACGCTCACAACCATGCTTCAATTGATTACCCTAATCAATTGGTGAAGCCTTATAAATTGCTTGCCCCAATCGATTTCAAGTCCTTCTATTTTTATGGGAAAACATCCTTAATCGATTAACATAAAGCCTAATCGATTAGTCAATCGATTCAGAGTCTTACTGTGCTTCGTGAAAACCTCCTAAGAGATTAGGCAGTCAGTCTAATCAATTGGAACAAGTCTTAATCAAGTAGGCAATCTACCAAATCGATTAGCCTTGGCCGAATTGATTGACCTAATTAATTACCCTGCCCTAAACTCTAAACTCAAGTTTAGGGTTGCTTTGCCCACCCCTAAAGTAATACGTGACTCGTTAGGATTTCTCATTGCCTATCATCTGGTCACCCTTGACCTGCCAATGCTTCTTCACCAAGTGTATGGTCTACCACCCACTTGGACGTTTCCCTTGCCTAACCCCAATAAGACTTCCACTGCCTAGTTTTCTACTGGGTCATTACTAGCCAGTTCCCAATTAGGTCTTCACTGTCTAGCCCTACTAGAACTTCCATTGCCTAGTTCCCAATTAGGTCTTCACTGCCTAGCCCCGCTAAGACTTTCATTACATAGTTTCACTCATTAGGGATTTTCCGCTGTTTAACCTCCAATTATGACTTATACATTGCCTAATCTAGCTCCAGTTAAAACTTTCTCAGTCAAGTATCTGGTCCTCCCTTAACTTACTTGATTTCTCTCTCATATATTATCAAATATCAAAACTAAACTCGAACCAACTCGAGCTTAGTCAAACTGGTCAATATTGACCTCGATAACGATTGCACATTAAGATGGTACATTTATGTGCTTAAACGACCAATAAATGCTTTAGTTAGGTGATATAAAATTATGATAAATGTGCATATAAAATGAAAAAAATAAAGATAAAAAGCTTGACTAATAATAATAAAATAAGATAAAATTTATTTAAATATAAATGATGATATGTAGGAGATGGAGTCCAATGATGTAGATACATTTATATAGTAGACCTCACCTAATAAGATCATAATTCATTATTATTGGTGGCAACACCTAATAGCTAATTTTTGACTACTATAATTATTATATTAATCATTAATGGGGTACTATTCTATTGTAGTAATTATTTTGATTAAGTCTATATTTTTTTATCAAATTTATAGAGTTTTGGAATAAAAGTGTTCATTGATTTTTTTTAAGTGAGTTAAATTAATTTATTTTTATATATTAAAAAGTGGGGATAAATTCATGCCTTTCGTAAATTATGAAACTATCAAAACGTTGGAAATGCCACACAGCCCATGGCATTAAATATACGAGTACACAAATTAAATATTCCAACGTGATAGACCACTGCCCCCACCCAACACACCATCCCTCTCCCATTAGTAGTAGGTCCCACCCTCACCCATCCAAACGAAGGCTAGGGGGTTGGTTTCAATAAACTTACAAATCATTTTATACCCACACTGTTAAATTTAATTAATTATTATGATAATTAATTATAATAGTTAATTATTGTCTGCTATAATTATTATAATAATTATTAATTGGTTAATATATTGCAGTAATTATTTTGATCAAGCAAACATTTTTTTAATCAAATTTAGAGAGTTTTGGAATAAAAGTGGTGGTTTAAGTGAGTTAAATTGATTTATTTTTATATATTATTGATTATTATAATAATATTAAAATAAAATTATTTTAAAATAAAAAAGAAAAAAAATCCGTAAGTTTACGAAACATTTAAACCCACACTGATAAATTTTAGCCACCTATTATTGAAAACATATGGGTATTTTAAAAGAGGTCAAACTATTGGGGGCCAAATGAAATTTTATTCTCCATATATATATACTCTCTCCTTCCTCTGTTATTCGCTCGCCCTATCATGGCTCTGTTATTTGCGTCGCCTCTCTGGAGAATGCATCCGGCCTTGCTCATCGGCCTTCTCACCTCCGCCGCCGTCGTCGTCCTAATTTTTTGTGCGGCCACCGTTGCGTGCGTTAGGATGTTCCGCAGGCGCATACCGTCCGCCGGGTGCTTTCGGGACTTGGAGTTGGGCCGCTTGGAGATGGGTCTAGGACTGGCCCTCGTCGCCGATGAGACCGAGCCGGAGAAGGCGACTCCGGAGACGAAGCAGGCAGCGGTTCCCCGGAGGTTCAGATGGGCTGAGGTAGATTCGGCGACCGGTAAGTTCTCCGTCTCCGCAGTGATCGGCGAGGGGGGATCCAGCACCGTCTACCTCGCCCGATTCTCGGATTGCTCCTCCCTCGCCGCCCTCAAGCTACACCGCCCCAGCGAGCGGCTCCACCATGCGTTCCGCCAGGAGCTCGACGTCCTCCTCCGGCTCCGCCACCCGCACATCGTCCGCCTCCTCGGCTATTGCGACGACCGCGGTATTTTATATTCTGCCCGAAATCGTCCCGGCCCCCTTTTGGGGCATCTTCCTCCGTAATTTGTGGTTAATTTTGGGTTTAGGGATTGCAGAGGCGGAAGGGGCTTTGGTGTTCGAGTACGTGGCGAACGGGAGCCTCCACGAGAAGCTCCATGGAAGCGGTGGGGAGGTGCTGCCGTGGGCGCGGCGGATGGCGGTGGCGCACCAGGTGGCGCAGGCGCTGGACTACCTCCACGAGGGCTGCGACCCCCAGGTGGTGCACGGAGACGTGAAGGCCGCGAACGTGCTCCTCGACGGGCGGATGGCGGCGAAGCTGTGCGACTTCGGATCCTCGCGGGTGGGCTTCTCAGCGGCGGTGGCGCCGCCGCGATCCGGGCGGAGCATGGTGGTGGGCTCGCCGGGGTACGTCGACCCGCACTACCTGCGGTGCGGGGTGATCTCCAAGAAGAGCGACGTCTACAGCTTCGGGGTGTTGCTGCTGGAACTGGTCACCGGCTCGGAGGCATTTGACGCCGAGAGGGAGAGGCGGCTGACGGCCGAAATGGCCCCTGCGCTTCGGGACCCGGAGGGCCGTGCATCGGAGGCGGTGGACCCCGGCTTATCAGGTGAGTACGACGCCGGAGAGGCGGCCGAGGTACTAAGAATGGCGGCGATGTGCCTCGGGGACAACCCTAGCCTCCGTCCGTCGATGTCACACATGGCGGCGATGCTGCGACAGAAGACGGCGGCGGCATCCGTCGCAGCTGCTTGCGACGGAAAAAACCAATCTCAATACCTAAAAGAGGGTTTTGGTTAAAGATTAGTTACTCTACTATAACATCAATTTTTGGCTAAGTTCTCTATAATATTTATACAGAGAGAGAGATATATAATTATTTATTTCCAAGTCGAGTAATTTTACAGTTAAGTTAAGCTTCTCCTTGAACAACTCCATATCTTCTATCCTCTTATTTAATAAAGAAAAGTGAGATAAGAAGTGTAGACATCAGACATCACATGACTCCAATCGATTGGAAGTAAATACTCCATGTCCTATGCAGACTGTGTGGCTATAGCCTATGGGCATTCAATTCTCTCCTAGTTTTGTTGAATCTGACATTAAATTTGTTCAACTACCAAGCCCTTCAGTCTCCAGATTACTTGTGCAATAGGGAAGCTGAGGCTTAAGCCTCTGACTGTGACAGGCATGTAATGAACTTGCTTAAAACTGGATATACTAACGATAAGTCAAGTGTGATTCAGGTAGTGAATGCCGAGCTCGGATCCTCTGGATCAGGGATCCGAGCTGAGTGAGTGCCACAAGAGTGGTGGTCATGCTACGAGCATGCAGATGGATGGCATGGAAGCTGAAAGCGGAGGCAGTCGTCCTGCTTTCCAGCCGCTCTGCTAGGCTGGAAGTCATGGAAGGGTCGCTCTCAATCTCGATGACTACTGTGATCTTTGTCGAGTATATATATAGTCTGGTACCATGAGTTGAGCACATGGTCTTCTCCTTGGTGATTGGAGTTCCAAATTCAGGAGAGGCCCACTTAATTAAGGATGAAAGCGTAATCCGATGTACGAAATTTTCATCCATAAGGATAATGAAAATGTTTATTATTATACCTCGATCATATTTTAATTATTTACATTAATAGTTAGTAGTCCCCCGTAATTTACTTGATTCGTATTGATCTGGAGACGGATTAACGGAGACGCTAGTACGTCAATTGTCTTTTGCCACATGAAAAGGTTTATTATACATAATTTTATTTTATTTTTTTAAGAAATTATTTTACAACTCAAATAAGTAATTTTCAAATGATATGATAATAATTCTACTGTTGCTCTGAGCTTCCTTTCCCATTTAGTTAAGGACATAAATAAATTAAATGATCGATCATTGCAAATTTGATACCAAATTTTATTAAAAAAATTGTTTATATATATAGTTTTTTTTTACTATGGACTTCGTCCGTGACAGTGAGATGTTGTTTTTTCTATTTGATTTATTTATTTCTAACTAACGGTTATGTTGTTTAGAGTTTTATTTTTAGAGTTTAGGAGTTAAATTATATTATTAAGTATAAAAAAAATTTAATAAAAAAAAATAGGTATGCACGAAGTGTGTCACTAAAGATATATAGGGTATCATCCATGTTTCGAATGCCTCCAGTGCTCACAGACGAGGTGTGTTGTATATTATAACTCTCTCTATATATAATTAAATACATTTTAATAACTTATTAAAATAAATTAACGAATTAATAATATTCATAATTAATATTTTTGAATGTTATTCATAAATAAAACTCTTATTAAATATATAAATAGATTAAAAATACTCTAAATAAATTTGTAACATTAAATTCGTTAACCAATCAAATAAATTAAAAAATATAAAAAAATTAAACAATAAATTGAGAGTTTTATAATATTTAACTGAATCAAACCCAAGTTTGTAAAAATGAAATCAACTTAAGTTAAGAAATTGTTTCACTTAGACTAATTGATTTAATTATTTTATTAAATAAACTTCAACAGTACACAACTTAACTGGTTTTCATATACCCTTAATTGGCCCTTGCCTTGTATGAGTTTAGTCTCGTAATGAATGCATGGTAGCGAGTGTGTTTCGAACCTAAAAAGTTCATGCTTAATCAATGCTTAATTAATTATAAAAACAAAAGAAATATATTCACATGCTCATTTCCCTTCTAAGCACGGCATTACCTGTTCGATTCGTAGTTAGGGCCTACGATTATGGTTATTTCAAGGATGCATTTTATTAAAGGATGATGCTAGCTAAAAATTAAAACAATTTCTATTTTTTTTACTGATCATATGTTCCATCCAATGTACTTTGCTAAATTTGGCCTTCTCCAAAATGTTGCACTCTCACTCTCTTAAAAAACAAAAATAATAGCCCCACCGACAAACCTAGTACTCTTTCACCACCCTATATATAACTATTTACCGACATCTCACCTCTCCATGTCTTAGCCACTACATTAATCACTAGTAATAATCTATGATTTACCTTCTATGTTAGCTCAAGTAGAGATTGACAGGAGCGCTTGGTCAAACGAATCACTTTCTACCACATTTACCGACCTCTCACCTAGTTTCTCTGTTCTATATTATCATTCTTATCAAAGTATTTGCGTTTTAATTTCTTCTCCAATTAATTTCATATATTTATATTAAGATGTCTATCAATTTGAAGTAATTTTAATTTTAAGTTCATATTATATTCTTGGGAAGATGTTGAATTATTTTTATACTTTTTTTTAAATAATTTTGGACGCTTAGGGTCAAATTATTGTTAAAAATGAAATTTAAATTTAATAATATTAGTCGCAATAAGATAATTATTAAGATAAGAGATCATTAATTTTTTGTAACTAAAAATTTTAAGTATTTAGGATTATTTTTGTAAAAAAATTGAGGGGTTAAGAGATGTCTTATATAAAATACAAGTAAGATGGTTAAAATTGAGCAGAGTACTAGATGGTCTTTGTGATTGTAAAGTATCTCCAAGACTAAAAAGAAAGTTTTGTAAAATGACAGTTAAAAAAATAATTAACCCAGTTAGCCTCATTGACTATCTCTGGGGTGACAGGCCCGACCCCACGGAAGTTTCTGTTAGGATGTATACTGAAATGTCTTGCCTTTTATATACATTTTAGTTTGAAATAAGAATCACATAATCATTGATT
>JBAMIB010400823.1:0-10003 GCA_037177415.1 Kaempferia rotunda | reverse complement strand
AGTATTCCTTGCCTAAACACATCTAAGAGCTTGGTCGAGGTTGTAGAGAGGTTTCTCCACCGACAAGGAGGATTATACTAGACGGTGTTGCCGGGGATTGATCCACCGAGGGATCAAGGAGTCGTCCACCTTACGGACACGCCGTGGAGTATATATGAGCAAGTTATTTCTGAACCACATTACGAGAACGTGCCGATTGGTTTGTTTTCCTTCTTGTAGTTTTAGTTTCTACCTTGTTTTGTTTTGGTTTTCCGCTTGCACTAACATCGTAGGAAGTAACTGATACATAGAAGATCTGATTCCAACACCCGCTCCTTATGAGTATGATTGTTAGCATAAATCTGGTCAGCCTCATCGTCGGTCTAATCCCCTCTAGGAGACAACATTGTTAGAGAATCGTAACAAACATGTACGAGAAAGACGCCTACTCATTAGGGATATTCTGTTACTTTGACACGTAGACACGAAAGAACCTTCCTCTTTTCAGAGGAAAGAATACCGTGCATTCTTCATTACCCGACATATTATGACACCCGACATTCTCTGGCATCTCGTTATTACCGAGATCACGAAAAGCGGTATAAAAAAGGGTCCTCTCCAATGGTCATGTACACGCGCGTGAGGACACACATCTATGCTATTCTACTATTCATCTTCTCACTTGAGCGTCGGAGTGCTGGTGTCAAGGACCCCCTTTCTGGTTCTCACTCTAATGTTCCCATATGCCCTCTCTATGGTGTGTGTAGACTCGTAAGGTCTAGTTCCATTTGTTCTCTCTGTGACATGTATAGATCCGAAGTTTCCAATTTAATTTAGATTTCCATCTAAGTCATTCCTCTGTCAATACCTCCCTCCTTTTGTCGACTCACCTATTTGCTTAGCTTCTAAACAGGAACAACATCAAACAAATAACTATTTCATTCATCTCATTGTCTTGCATATTGAAGAGAGATCTATCAATGTGGTAAAAGGTGATTCGTTCCCCCCAGTGCCCCCCGTCAACCGTCCTCAGGCCAACACGGAGGAGGTAAATCACGGGTGGCTACTAGCCATTAGTACAAATGATTAAGACATGAGGGAGATATATGCTTGAACGCGTCGACTTTCGACCTCTTAACCTCATGTATCAATCTCCCATGGCTTAACCATCGCATTGCCTCGACTAATGGACTTAGAAAGATTGGAATGTCATGGAATCAAGACTTATGTGTTCACTGAGTTCTCCTAATTATATATATACTCTCAAATAACAATTTGACACAAAAATATTAAGAGCGATGATATTTTAAACATAAATATGTCTGAAAAATCTAATTCACATTAAAAAAATAATGCATTTAATATATTGGGTCAAATTGATATTTGAGAACATGAATAAAATAATGCATTTAATAAAACTTGATTTCATATCATTCCATGCTATCTAAATCCATCTACTGATTTTGCCCGAAATCAATCGAAAACAGCTGATGGAGTTAGAAAGCTCAGAATAACATGAAATCAGGTCATATTCATCTAATTTTTCTAATTATAACAATGCCTCAAATATCAATTTGACATAATATATTTAATTCAATGATATTTTTAAAGATGAATTAGATTTCTCAAACACATTCGTGTTAAAAAAATAACCCAATATATTAAATGTGTTAAATTAATATTTAAGAGTAGATATAATCAAAAGAACTATATGAGTACATAAAATATGATTATTTATCATTCTGAAGTCTCTAAGTCCAACTGAATTTTGATTGATTTTAGGGAAACTCGATATGGATCTAGAATGAATTGAAATTAAGGACAAAATTGGTAAATCGGAATAAATACGAAATGGTAAGATAGATATTGGGTAGGATATTTGATAATTTTGAAAGTAAAATAAATATTGGGTAAGAGATTTGATAATTTTGAAATTAGAGAAAGTGATTTAGATAATTGGAAAAGTTAACTGGTTCGATAAAAAGTTGCAGATTCTACTTTGCAGTGGCTTCCCTGCCATAGGCCAAGCAGTCCACCACCTTGATGTTTCTAGACCAAGGTGCTCGACGCAATTCCACAGAGGTTTGATACCATTCATCTCCTATCGCCTTTCCTCCCCTCTCTGCTATGAAAATCTTCAGGGTAAGATACATGAAAATTACCTAGGCAACTTTGAGAAAACATACAACAGGCTAACAAGCATATATAAATATATATTTACTCATACAGAAAAAAAAAACTAGTACAGTTTAGCACAACACATGGCACAACAGAGGACACTCAACAGCAAATAGACTTGTAAAAATCCGAATGGTTTTTACTAAGGAAAACATAAATAGACCTTAAAGCCTGCCATCGCCTGTCGAGCACCCAGTTCTGCATCCAGACTCCAGATACTATACCTGTGAACTTGTAAAGGCGAAGAAATAGACGGACAACACAACCCACAACGACTCCTGAAGACAACCCTGCCTTGCAATCCTCAGTTCATTTCTTCTTCTGGGCAGCTTTGGTGACCTTGGCACCAGTTGGGTCCTTCTTCTCCACGCTCTTGATAACGCCAACTGCTACAGTCTGCCTCATGTCCCTGACGGCGAACCTACCAAGAGGAGGATACTCAGAGAATGTTTCCACCACCATCGGCTTGGTGGGAATCATCTTCACTAAACCTGCATCACCATTCTTGAGGAACTTGGGCTCCTTCTCAAGCTCCTTGCCAGATCGCCTGTCAATCTTGGTAAGCAATTCGGCAAATTTGACAGCAATATGAGATGTGTGGCAATCCAAGACAGGAGCATAACCATTGCCAATCTGACCAGGGTGGTTCATGATGATGACTTGCGAGATGAAATTGGCAGCCTCCTTTGCAGGATCATCCTTGGAATTTGAGGCAACATAACCTCGCTTCAGATCCTTAACAGCAACATTCTTTACGTTGAAGCCCACATTATCACCTGGGAGAGCCTCCTGGAGGGCCTCATGGTGCATCTCAACAGACTTGACTTCAGTTGTGAGTCCTGTAGGGGCAAACGTGACAACCATACCAGGCTTCAACATTCCAGTCTCAACACGACCAACAGGGACAGTTCCAATGCCACCAATCTTGTATACATCCTGAAGAGGAAGTCGGAGGGGCTTATCGGATGGACGCTTGGGTTCATTGATCAAGTCAAGGGCTTCAAGGAGTGTTGGACCCTTGTACCAGTCAAGATTAGTGGATCTCTCAATCATGTTATCCCCTTCAAAACCAGAGATTGGAACAAAAGGAATCTTATCAGGGTTGTAACCAACTTTCTTCAAATAGGAAGAAACTTCCTTTACAATTTCATCATATCGTGCCTTGGAGTACTTTGGTGTTGTAGCATCCATCTATTAAACAAGAAGAACAAGAGACATCCTCAGTATCTAACACACAAAAAAATTTATATATGTATATATAAAATAGCATCACAACATTACCTTATTGCAGCAACAAATCATTTGTCTGACACCAAGAGTGAAGGCAAGGAGTGCGTGCTCACGAGTCTGCCCATCCTTTGAGATACCAGCCTCAAAACCACCAGTTGTTGAATCAATAATGAGAACAGCACAGTCAGCCTGAGATGTTCCAGTAATCATGTTCTTAATGAAATCGCGATGGCCGGGGGCATCAATGACTGTGCAGTAGTATTTTGTTGTTTCAAATTTCCACAAAGCGATATCAATGGTAATACCACGCTCTCTCTCAGCCTTCAGCTTGTCAAGCACCCAAGCATACTTGAAAGATCGCTTGTTCATCTCAGCAGCTTCCTTCTCAAATCTCTCAATAACACGCTTATCAATACCTCCCAACTTGTAAATAAGATGACCTGTGGTGGTCGATTTTCCAGAGTCGACATGGCCAATGACCACAATGTTGATATGAACCTTCTCCTTACCCATGACTAATTTTCTAGCTGAACAACAAAAAAAAATGCAATGATTGATCAAATCATTTGCATCAATATGCACATTTAAATTTTACAAAATATTTTTTTTTTAATTATGGCATTTAACAGTCATCCAATTCAACTATACCGACAAAAGCATATAATAAAAAAACAAAATAAATCATCCATCCAGTCAAAGACCAAGACCTAAGCAACATCAACCAACAGTAATGAATTAAGCTGTGAAAAAAAGAGTCAAAAAAAAAAAAAAAAGAAGTTAGCCAAAGATATTAGAAACAAATGATTTTGCTAAGCTTTTCAATCAGCTTCTAGCGTACTCTCAGGATTCTCAATTAAAGATTGTAAATCTAGCTGTTTGAAGAAGCAACAAAAGTCCAATAATAAAAAAGATACAAAGCAAACGTTTAATTCATAATACTTCACAAGACATAAAACACTAATGTCAAAAATAAAAAGATTACACAAAAGAATCCATTTGGTATTATGCTAAATAGTTCACGAGCTTACAAACTTTAGAAAACAATTGGGCTAAATTTTTCTATACATATTCAGAATAAGTAATTGCTACAAAATGAATTTAAAGCACAGAACAAAGCAGCTAATAACTAACACCATTATGACTACTCTTTAAGATAAAACCACCCGGAATTACAATTAATTTTTTTATAAGATTGAATATTTTATGAAATACCAAGATCCCTTAAAGCCTATGGCACACCGTGTTAACATTCTTAAAAGTGAAAACAGCTGCAAAAGATCAAAGATTAAAAAAAAATTAACTATGTTGAAAAAATACCACTAAAATCTGCCAAACATATATTTCAGGTCAAACATCCAAAGAATCTTTTAGCTTTGTGTAGAACTGGTAAACAAAATCAATTAACAAAAAAATCATACCAATCAAATTGTTTATTATCATATATCAAACATAAGATTTTTCTGATTCAAAATATTGAAAGAAATTATATTTTTATTTATCCTGATGCAGACAGCTAATGTCAACTCCTAAAATGAAATAATAAAAATTTGGGATGTCAAAAATGAACCCAACTCGATGACCCAACCCGATTAGACTTAAAAAAAAAGGGCTCAAGTTGGAAATTTTCAAATTAAGATCAGATTCAGATTAGAGAGTTTTCAGATTAAAAATTTTAAGATTGGGTCAGGTGACCCGATTTGATCCGAATTTTGAGTTGAGTCATTTATGGGGTGTTTTTTTGGGTTACATCAAATTTTATTTTGAAAATTAAGACGATTTTATGTATATTAAGATTAAGTTAGTATGATAATGATGATGTATTGAGATAAAAGTAAAGAATTATAAGAAAAATAGCTTTAAAAAGTGGTTTGAATCAGGTTTTCAAGTTATATGGGTTGGGTTGGGGTTGATCGGGTAGTTCGGGTTCGGGCTCAAGTGTTTCGGGCTGAATTCAGGTTTAGATCAGGTTCGGATTAAAACTTGAAAAAAAAAAATCCCAATCAGACCCAAACCAGATTTTCATAGTCAGCAATATAGAAAAAAAAAAAGACAATGTCACAAGGCATGACGTTCTCAGCAAGACCAGGTATTGAGAATTATACTTCCAAATTACAAATATAATTTATAAGAACTATAAGTTTCCGCTAAATTTTTACACAGCATGGCACTCAAAAGCATCTGAATGTACGGGCATCGAAAACAGGTTCGACAACATAAATATAGATCAAATCAATCATCTGAAGATAAGAGGATTACCAGTCCATTTATCCAAATGATCCAACCAAATTCTAACATACATAAAACAACCGATCTAGCTTCGACAGACATAAAACAAACAATCGATGCAACTACATAAATCATGAGGCAAACTAAGAACCAATAAGACAAAATTAAACTAATTATCTAAGCTAATATTTACAGATCGAAGGACAAACTAATTATCTAAGCTAATTTCGCAGATCGAAAAACACAGAACGCATATATAAAACGGGAAGAGAAAACCGATCGACAAGATAAGAAATCTCGTACCAAAAATAGGAAAACCAAGGAGAGCGGCAGCGTTGTGACCTCTTTCGCGCGATAAATAAAGAGCTAGGAGCCTAGCGCAACAATTTATAGAGATTTTATTACTATTATAACCTTAGGGTTCGCGCGATACTGAGGGTAAAACAGTCATTTTATGTCAAGCGGGCAATCATTGGGATTTTGCAATGGGTACTCGGGGATATCCATCGAATTTGCTAGAGGCGTTAATCATCCTTGACTACAATCCTTTTACTAGAATGGAGATTAGAGATCGTAATTTCACCTGAATAATACGAAGGATTTGATATTTTAGAAGGATATAAAAAAAATATCAATATCCAATATTATATATATATATATATATATATATATATTAAAGAATTATTTTTAAAAATTTACTAACTATTTTTTTCTAAATTATTGAATGATAATAATTAAATAGAAAAAAAATTATAAATATAGGAGATATTTGATTATTTAATGAGTATAAATACACCCATCAAATATCCTTATCTATAACCGATGGACATGAAAACAGAGAAAATAGAATCCCACCCATTACCATCTATGATATCTAGCAAATGGGTGAAATAGATACTTTTGATTTCCAATCAGAAGGTTGGGAATGGATTTAAACTTTTTATGCCTGAGAAATCAAGAATGTGTAACAGATTTTTCGAGGTTTATACTTGCATTAAAAGATATTCATCTGGTTTGAAGGTAAATATTTACATTGAAAACACTCGATTGATGTAATCAACAAAAAAAAAACAGCCTTTCTGGCAGTTCTTTTGACACACGACAATTTAAGTTCACCACCTGAGGACTCCAGGCTTTTCGGTTCGACACAAGTCCAACATCTCATCATACTTGGAAGCATAGGCAAAACCCCACAACTGCAAAATGGTATACAGGAATTGAATGTTTCAGTTAAAATTTCAGGCAACAACAATTCTGTTCATCTAAGATATGAGTTCATCAGATACCTCAATCTCCTTCACTTCAAACTCTTCGCTGTGGGCAAGACAGGAGTTGCCGAAAGTATCTGAAGAAGAACTGGATCCATTCAACCTTCATAAGTGAGTCGAAAAAAACTATAATGTTCGACAGTTTAACGGGCATATGATATTATCATAGAATATGCTGAAGGGCAGAGTTTACAGGTCTCCATCCAAGTATAGTGCGAAGTGACCACCCCCACCCAATGCCAATGAATCAGAGGAACAAAGTGTGAAATAGTGATTTGTGCCTGCAGAATTTAAGTAGGAAGAATATGTACACTTGATATCGAGGAGGATATTGCAGAAAGTTGACATTCAAGAGTTATTCATGGTACCGGTAGTCCGAAATATTACAGGATTTCCAGATACATCAGTGAAAACAAAGCTGCTATTTGTTCCCTGAAACAATATAAATGGAAAAAAATATGCAAGCCAACAAAATGAGTACATTGTCAAATGGAAGTGACTGGTGAGAATCCTTCAACTTGTAGACCTGATATTTTCTTTGATTGGTTGGTTGTAGTGGTGCTTCAACTAAGCCACCGAAAACAGCACCGGTTTTATCCCCAACAACCTGAAAGAGAAGAGGGTAATATAAACTTTACTCTGGTTAGGAGATTGGTATTCCATCAGCTACAAGCCATCTCTAATATCTCAGAGCATTTTGTTGGACAACCAATCAGCATTGCGAAGAATATTTGAAATGATTTTCATATATGCAATGTTCAGAGTAGCGGAGATTAATGCTTTGGTTACACAAAGTTTAGAGAATAACATTTTTCTTCCTAAAAAACTAGATAATTTACCAAGAGAGAATGACCAGGACAAAGTGCACTTCTCCTGTAAAGAGTCGATAAAGAAATCCCATGTCTCCATGTGCTGTATAAATAGAAAAGAAGATGAAAAAAAGAAATATAACATTCTTTCTCTTCTATAATAATTACAAAATTGCAATGTCAGATCAGAGTATCAAATAATTTTCCGCACCTGTAAAGAAGTAGCCAATTTGACCCTTTAGTTAATGTTGGCAATGAGAAGTAAAGGGCAGCACGCATATTATCCGAGAGGAGCAGCGATGGTTCAGACATGTCTGGTAGATCAAAGTGTGAAGTATCATCCCTTGTCACTGTAACTGGTGTTAAGTTGCTTCTAGTCAACTCTGGCTTAATAGCTGCTCTATTCTCAACTTTTGGTTCTGAAGCCTGACTCAATCCGCTTATTTTGGCTGCCTTGTTTATAGCTTTTCCAAGTGTTCTCCTGCCTCTAGTGAATAAAGACTTCCTTCCACTACTTTCAGCGGGAGCAGATGTTGATGCCATCTCTTCTGCTTCTGTATGATGGTCATTTCGATCTCCAGTAGAATGATTACTTGGGTTTGAAGACGACAACAAAGAGATTAAGAAAGCAGTAAATGATGATGTATCAGGTCCATCTGGAGCTTCAGATTCATGTTCGGTCTCTTCCTTCTCAAGATTTATAGTTTCCAGATCCTCTTCCTAAAAATGTGAAAATAATTTTATCCAAACAGAAACATTATGCAGGATGCAGAATGAAAATATCCTCAAAAACCAGAAAGAAAGGAGAATACATTCCCAAGGTTTCTATATTTCAATTGTAGCAAAGTTTCTATATTTCAAGAACATTCCAAAAACTACAGTCAGTCACAAATTAGGTCCAGATCAGGATTGCCTACCAAGAAGAATACATAAACTATGACCAGTTAACTAATGTATAAAAATCTCCTAGTTCATATTTCCCACAGCATAAATATTCATTGCCTTACTTCCATTAAACACTAAAAACTTGGAAAGCGACCAGGGGAACAATATATTGATAATTGCAGTTAACAAACATACGAAAAAAATATGTAGATGAGGCTGTATCACAATGAATCCAAAAACAACTCATTGTTCTTGAAACTATCCAATAAGAAAAAATGACCAAATCTTTTGCAATGTCAACGGAATCTTTGGCGATGATCAATGAACTTGTATCAATCTCTCATATCTATAACATATTATTCACCTGATTGGCATCCCCACAACTCTCTCTCGACAGCTACTACTTAACCAAAGAAACTCAATTTTTGAAGACCCCTAACATCAGACGAAGATTCACGGAAAAAGTAGCATTTTGTCCACATAGGAAAAAAAAAGAGAGAGAGAGAAAATCCTAATGAACATTATTCCAAATCTGTTTCTCAGAAGAGTAGATTTGATTGATAAGCCAGGAACCCCAACTCCAAGCCCTATGCTGAACCCTAAATTGAAGGATCTCTAAATAAAACAGCACTACAGCAGCGATCAAAGGAGAAAAAACGCAGAATTAACGAACACGAGACAAATCAGGGCAAAATCGAACAAAGAACAAGCCAAAGACGAACATTTTGACCTAAAAAAAGGGTCTTCCCGACAGAAAAAGGGGGAAACTAATCGAATTTTGGAGGAAAACGAACGGGCGATGAGATGGGAAAGGCAGTTCTAATGCTTACAGATTGGGTTTGGGATCTGGATGAATCGGCAGAGAGGGGATTGAGGAGGACGGTGGTGATGTCGGATACCAAGTGCACCGCTTTGCTGCCGAGTGAAGGCAGGTACCCCATCGATCGGACGGAGGCGGCGCGAGGAGAGCAGGTGGTGGGCGGCGGTTGTTTAATTTTCTCTTATTTCGTATGGATTTGACGAGTTCCTGGCGCTGCTTATTGAACTTGTTTTTTTACTCATTATTTAGGGCAAGCAATCGCATGGATCGGCGTTCGGTTTAAACATGACTGACTGAATCGAACTGATCAATGACCAAATTGAAAATTAAATAAATAGAAATTTTTTCAAACGAATAGGTTTAATTTGATTAATATGAATTTAATAAATTGTTATTCACATAGCAAGAACTTAAAAAATCCTTTAAAACGGTCCTAATTGTTAAAAAAAAAAACCTCTATTAAAATTGCAAGTTTTTAAATGACACACTTAAGTTTAGTTTTATACAAAAGTGCATCCAAGTTTTAGAGTTCTAAAAAGGTACACCTGAATCTAATTTTACCCTTCCGATAATTATTAACTTTTTTATTTCTTTTCTCCTTTCTCTCC
>JBAMIB010400812.1:0-10003 GCA_037177415.1 Kaempferia rotunda | reverse complement strand
TATCGGGAATAGTCATCTATAAAGCTTATAAAATATGTTTGACCATTCCAAGAGGCCTTAGGGAATGGTCCACATATGTCCGTATGTATAAGGTCTAAGACTCCACTACTCCGTCTTAAACCCTTATTACTTTTGTTAGTTGTTTAGGGACTTAATCCTACATTACCTCCTTCGTGTTAGTCTAGAAACAAATTAACGGAAGTGTTGGGTCAAACGAATCACCTTTTATCACCAAGAATTAAAAACTCTATCGATTTAAACCCACGAAGTGGGTGCGACCGAGCAAACATCCATCGACGTCAGGAATGGATTAAAAAAAAGCAATTTTACTTTGTGAAAAGTACTAAACTGTAAATATGAAAAGGACTAAATTTTGAAGGGCTCAATCAAAAAGTATCATGTTAGCTTGAGAAAAAAGAATGAACTGTGAACAAAAGCAATATAGACTAAATTGCAAATATATAACAGAGTGAGGAAGGAAAAATTATAATTTATGAAAAGGACTACATTTGCAAAATTGTTAGAGAAGAAGAACTCATTCGAAAAATACCATGCTCTTTTAGAAAAAGACTAAACTGTAAATGCGGAAACAAAACAAGAGCTGAAATGGAAATGCTAATAAAAAGGATTCAATTATAAAATTTATAAAAGAAAATCCTAAATCTAAAATTAAAAAGAAGAAAGCCTAGTAAAAAAAAAGGAGAGAAAATAGTAAATATGAAATAATTAAGGATTAATGTGTACAAGCTAGAGTATAATGCGAGTCATCTTATGTCTTTTCGGGATGATGTGATGATTAAAGTATAGAAGGTTACCATATGAGGTTTTGAGGTTGAAACTCAGCACGTCCGAACATATACCTTCCTCATGCCTTGACATTTGCACTAATAGCTAGTAGTCACCCGTGATTTATCTCATCCGTGTTGACTTAGGGATGAGTTGGCGGGGCACTGGGAGCGAGCGAATCACCTTTTTTACCACATAATGCAAGTCATCTTGCCCCTACGGATGGATGCAAGTAATATCGACATAGATATTTGTTTCAGTAGGTATTTATGTTAATTTTTAGTAGGTATAAAATATCTTATTGGATGTCTAACTTTCTCATATAAAGACTTGCTGTATTAGGTCAAAATGCCCCCCTGTACTTAAATGTATTTTATCATGGGACCATTGATGTTGGACCGTTTGGAGTGAACAAAATCACTTTTGCTCCAATAAAGTGAAGTCATTTGACACTCATAGATTGGTACAGTCAGTACTTATATATGGTGTTGCTATAATAAATTAGGTATTGATTTTTAATATATACGCAATACATCAAGAATTAATCCCATGCAAAGGTCACTATATTGGATAAAACCTACTATGATTTATCTCTCTTTTGAATCTCATGAGGCACTCTCGAAGAGGCAATGGATGAAGATTATCATTTATTCCTACCATAAAACTAATCATCTTTTCCCCATAAAAGGACTATTTTATAAATTTAAAAAAGAGATAAATTGAAAAAAAAGGACACTCGTTCTACTGAAATGAGTAAACTGTAAATATAACAGATAGGACTAAATTGCAAATATGTATGAAGAAGGATGTATCATGAAATTCAGAAAAAGAAGAATTAAATTGTAAAATTAAGAGAACTAAATTCTAAAAAGATAAAAGCAAAAAAGGACTGAATTGTAAATTGTATGCCAGGTGTCAACCACATGGACGCCCAGTCCAATCACTTTTAAAGATTAAATATAAGCTCAAAAATGATTTTTATAGAAACAATTAAAAAAATTTGAGGCGGAAAAGTATAAAATCACAATTTTATATGTAGTTTTGTGAGTCTTTTCCTTCCTTCCCCTTGATTTTCCATCGGACTAGACTTTCCATCCAAGTAAACTTAGAGTAAATCAAGATATATTGCTACTGGATGTAGTCATTTTAATTGCCATTCAAATTATTTCTGAAGTGTGATCACACAACTAACGATAGCTAAACATAACCAAGCAATTGATTCGGTTGATACTCTCACAGATGTTAATGAACGACATCGGTCGTTCGGATCCGTTCCGTTACACAAGTTGCTTCTCATTCGCCTGCCTTTGTATGTTCCATCGACAAATCACTTAGAACGGCCATGCACGACCTAATTCTTCGTGTGCATTTGCTTCATTTTCTATGGTGGCATATTGCTAAATCCCCTACCTTACTTCAGCCTGGACTCCCGAGCATTGGGTGTCAACTACTGCTTGATTCGTATCGCGCTCTTCCGCAGCCTCTTCATCCCTTTTGATATTCTCCGTGACTTGAGCACTCATATCCTTCTTTCTCCTGCAGAAATTGACGAGAAAGATTGTTCACCCTCTATAAGAGAGTGATGAAGAACTGGAAGCATAATAAATACCATGAATAAACCACTAGTCCAATCGTGACGGCTGCAAAAGCTATGAAGTACATCCAGTCAACCTTCAAGGAACCAAAAAAAATTATCACTAACTATTAGCTTTACGATTCGTTTATTCATCGCAGCAAAATGATTAACCTTCTCGTGGTAGGCGAAGATACGGATTAGAACAGCCCACATGTCAGAGGTCAGCAGTGAAAGGTTAAGCAATGTGGCACCACATATCTGAATGAGATTAAGATGAACAAAATGAACAGATGAACCACAACGATAAAGCATATTTATAATCATAATTTAAGCGTGTTATTAGAACAAGATCATTAATAGTTCTTCCATGGAATTTACAAGACGAATTACTATTTCCCATGGTATTGAACTATCTATTCGACGATAAGTCATAAAATTATAAGCTTCTTAAACGCATATTGAGCCTACCTTGAGAATTATAGGGACAGTAGAATAGAATAAGAACATTGCCAATGCAAACCCAAGAAATGGTAGTACCTGAAATTGCATATCAGAAAATTAAATTAGGAATAATCGAAGGAACGTAAAAGTTCATACCGTAATTCAACCTAAACCTGGTTTCAGATATAACTCAACTAAATCTTTGGAAGGTTACCGAAAAGTTCATACAGTTCATATCTCAGCAGAGTTCGAAACTAGGTAAAAGAAACTTGATACTGCATCATGTAATTCATCCGAGTTACTGAATTGAGGGACTGAAGCGAATTAGCTGAAGGTTTTTCCCTTGTTTTAGTCGAAAAGAAATATATATGCACATCTTAGGCAGCAAAAAGCCATTAATATTAATCTCATAAACATAAATATTACATCAAATATCCGGTAAGAGGCTCTAAAGTCTAAAGTATTTATTTTTGTGAGTATGTTAGTAACAAATCTCCTTGATTGACAATCTGAAAGTTAAATTTATGCATATAATACTTTCAGAGTAACTTCAAGATGACCGTACGTATTCCTTTCTTCTTCACACTTAGGTAAATAGATTGACCTACAATTTCTACATTGCATGATCTTCTAGATAGTTTACTATAGAAGTATAATTGTATACGGATGCAAATATGATTGCACAAACATTAAGACTAAACTTACTGCTCCAGCCGTCCAATTGACACTTCTAAGCTCGTTCCGCTCAAGTATGCTTCTATGAATAGTTGAGGAAAAGAATAGTTGACATAACCTCCATGCTCCAAATCGTTAAGATCATAAAAATGGTTCAATGAAAGATCTAATATATCTATCCATTTGGTTCTCTGAGGAATTCAATTACAATCTTTCATGAACATCTCGAGAAGGGTCCACAAAAAATGTAGACCTGAGAACTTGTAGCATATATCTAGATTTTGCCACCCATTACCTATTTTGCAAGTAGGTGATACTTGAATAGTGTTTTCTTCTTTTGCACAGAATCATAGATTAAGCTACTTGCAGCAAGCCAAAAATTCTATAGGCATGTGGGAAGATATGTTAATTACTAATAATGAGATCAAATTACACGTAGAAGATTTGGTTAGAATCCCAAATTCCTTCATCTGCTTTGTTTATTTATGTTTTTAAAAACATTTAAATCAAGTTGGTATCAGAAATAAGAGATCAAATTTCAGTTTTTTCTTCAAGAAAAACACAAGGGAAGTGGTTGTGATTGATTTTTAAATGATCTTATTGGAAAGGATGCACAGATTTCTACTGATCAAATTGGAAATCAAGAATTATAAACATTCTTGCAGAGAATAGTTATCTCTGATTTTATAATATTTAATGAAAATAAGGGCACAGCAAAATGAACGAGGATACATTTGAATAGCACTAATAACTGCTCCAAATGCTCCAAGCATTGCCATCAATTCAATTCTACTTGAGCTCTTGACAATGAATTCCTGAACAATGTAAAAAAAAAAAGTAAAAAACAATATAAAAATGATTTCCTTAGTTGAAAATAAATTACTTTTTAAAAGTTATGTTGAAGCAAGAAAGGTTTACAAGACTAGACAGTCCACATAAAAGGAATAAAATTAGTTATGCAGATATGTCGAGATGAAAATGATATTACTCTATTTTTTTAGATTTTTTTCTTCTAAAATAAATATCATTTGATGATGAACATCTCCAGTTTGCGGGCTCTTTATAAAAAAAAACACCCTTCCAATAAGTGGGGTGACCTATGCATGGCTACTGAAAACTGACAAGGCTGCTTTAGAGTAGCTTCTTAAATTGTTCATTGATAAATAGATCTTTCAGGAAAGAAAATAAAACTAATGTGAATCAAATTGAAATAAACTAATCTGCAGAAGATGTAGCAGTACTAAGTTCAATAGACAGAAAATACTAGAACGAAAAGTGAAAAACAGGAAGAAATCTTCTTCAGTGATTGGAAAAAACAATGAAGAGTTTGTGCAGTTGCTGGAAAGAGCAATCTACAAGTAGTTCTACACAATTGTACAGAGATTTATCTAATCCTGCTCAATGCTTAAGCTATCAGGAAAAGCCAAATCCAGGCTTTTATATCCCTGATTAAAAGAAAGTCGGAAAACAAGGAGGCTCCTTGCAATCCTTCTCCAAAAACCACATGGTTGTACAAACACAGATAGTCACACATTGCCATTGATGGGACCATGCCAGAGACTAAGAACCTAAGATCTGTATTCCTTTCTCCAATTAACCATATTTTACCCATCTTTTCTTCGGGTAGATCAAGTCCCTACCTTGGAAAATCAATAACTAATGACTTACAACAAACTGGAAGTAACTGAATTATCAGAGTTGAATTCAATGAAACA
Organism: Kaempferia rotunda; assembly: GCA_037177415.1. Taxonomy (NCBI): domain Eukaryota; kingdom Viridiplantae; phylum Streptophyta; class Magnoliopsida; order Zingiberales; family Zingiberaceae; genus Kaempferia; species Kaempferia rotunda. The sequence continues at coordinate 4,810 of JBAMIB010400812.1, read as the reverse complement.
TGTTTCATGAAAGAGGGAAATACACTCATTTAACATGTTATTATTTCCTATAAAATATAAATAGTAACAAAAAAAAAAGAAGCTATAGAATTAGTAGAAAAAGGTAGTGGAGGGGATGAGAAGTGAAGCACACCTCACCAACGTTGCTAACTGCATATAATGTAGAACCAACAATGACTAACAAATCACCTTTCAAAGGGTTAGGTCCTCCTGTAACAATGACATAGTGAAAAGAAGATGGCAAATCAATTAATCAAATGTTGCAAAACTACATTTATATGTTGGATTGTCATTCGCGACAAAAAGTGCCTAGTTCCTTAACAAACCATGACATTACTTGTAAACCTACTACTATTTTGTTTGCCAGTGCAAAAGTAATGATTGATCAGATGTTCACTTTGCATGTTCTCAGAGAGAAGAGAAAATCCATTAGAATTTAATTCTCTTAATTTTGATGTTTTTGAAGGGAATAGAATGTATGACAATCTGATCTAATTTCAATGACATTATAAGTCCCCATGGACCTATGGAATATATGATTACTGCTGTAATTCATTGACATGGTGAATGCCCACGAACATGTAATGGACCATAGATTTTCCACTCAGTTCCTTGACTTATTAGTCAACTCGAGAATTATTTTCTAACTACCCAAGTATGCCTGGAATGTCAGTAAATTTGGCTTTAAAAAATGCTGATTGGGTATATCATTTAGCTTTCTATCCACCATCATCAAATTAATTTGGTGGATTGGTCTGATTTGTCCACTTTGTAATTTTATTTGGAACAAAAATTGCTTCATGTACCTATTTAATTAGGTAGAGTTTGTGTTACTAAGCCTAATCCAAAGTTAGACAATCTTGGTTAGTGAATTTGTTGAAAATAGAGAAATTAAAAACAGAATTGTACAATTTCAATATAAACCAACAGACCCTGTGCGCGATCACTAGCATGAACATCGGAAAATACCACCATAACAAGACCAGCTACACAAATACCAACACCAAGAAACTTTCTGAATCCATACTTTGTCTTCAGGAACAACCAAGTGAAAAGTATAACACATGGAATTGCCCAACAATCCAGGAGCATGACACTTGTCAAAGATGTGTAATGGTATGATTTTACAACTACAAAAAAACAAAGTTAATAGGTAATCATTTTTAACAAGGAGAGGCAACACAAATTTTGAGAAGAAATAAATATAGCAAATTGCATAAATGTATCAAGCACAAGTTATAACACTAATAGAAATATGATACTGGAATTTTAATTCAACTAAATGGCATGAGATACATCAATTATAGTTTGTTCACTAGAGAGGTTCAACAGTATATATTCAAGTATGGACAAAACTACACAACCTGCACTTACATGTCTAAAATTAGAAAAAAGTTAGATCACACCAATCCAGTCAAATTCTTTTAATGCCATTACTAGCTAAAGAAAATGCTAAAATTGCAGTTGGAAAGGAATATGATATGGACAATTATAGGTGCATTATTGCCACAAGTATGCCAGCCAAATTATGGCAGCATATCCTTGATAGTTAAGAACAAATAGAGATATCAGTTCCATTAAAATAAAGAAGACATTGAAGTCCAGATACTCAGGTCACTGATTGCAATTGTTCTATCATTTATTTTCTTCTCCATTCATCTACTTCATTGTTCTGATGATAGATCAAACCACGAAATTACTTGTGGACATTAAGTAGTACCAAATGTTTTGAGCCATCAAGTTTAAATGTTAAGTATAATCATAAACCTAATGCATCTTTGTTAGATTGGAGCTTGGTGATGCAGAAATGAATAATTAAATTGAGCAAAAATCAAAAGAGCATTCCTCTTTCTGAATCATCAAAGGGGTGCCCCATTTTGATTTATCATCAAAAGAGTGTCTTGGCCAGGTTTTCCTCCCAAATTTATGACTCTAAACTCATTGCCACCTCACCCACCTGCCCAAAAAACCCAACTGGCTACCCAATCAGTCTTGTTATTGTAATTGTGTCCCAAGTGGTCATGTTCAATATGAGTTTTGATGTATTGAACGTTTTGATCTATTAAGAAAAGCGTACCTGTGTTTTTTATATGTACATATAGTTGTGCAAAGACTTAGTAGAGTGCACATAGAGCTCACAAGGCCTGACTTAGAGCAGCAAGATGTGATCAACTCAATAGCTCGTGGTCCATTGAAGATCGAAGAAGAATGACATAGGACATTTGAGGAACTGCGATGAGGAGCATTGAGATGACATCATTAATGACAACTGAAGGAGGTAGACTACGTAGGTGAACGAGTAAAGGATGACATGTGGAACAAGGGTTCAGTGCATTCAAGGGACTTTCAACCTAATGAGAGATGACTTTGTAAGCAAAATCAAGTTGCAAAGGTGGACTCTTAAGTGAGTTGTGAAAGTTCAAAGTCATTGGTTAGGGTAGCTCTTGACTTAGATAAGAACTCAACCACCAAATTGGTCGTAGTCGATGATACAGTGGATTGGAAGGTGTTCCAATCGACTAGTGTGATGAGTTGTTTAAGGAGTCGACTTAAGTTGGATGGATCGCGAATTTCTATTCAGAGTTTAGTAGAGAGCTTAGTCAGTTGGCAGTTGATTGAATAAGTTGAGTCACTGTGTAGTCTACCAAATCATTGAAATGAATTAGAAAGAAGACCATTAATTGGGAAGAGGAAAAATATTGCAATCAAATTGCATACGCGATAAAGCAGCTTCGACTGAAATAGCCATCAGTAGGTTGGACGATCGACTGATGCCAAGTGGAATTGGCTAAAAGATTTGTTGGTAAACTAAAGGTTGAAGCAATTGTGAATAGTTGACTAGAAATTCACTCAATCAAGTCGCCTGTGGCAAAATAGAAAAGTGAAACTAAAGACAACTAGGAAGCTATATTAGGAGGCAAATTGTGCTTAACTTCTTAGATTTCTGAGCTTTCTCACGGTAATCCAGTCTCAAGTGCCCATTAGACCAGTTGGAGGCTAGTTTGATTCTTTTAGGTGGGTAGTGATGAATTCTAGTTGGCTTGAGGGAGTTTATGGCATCACACTTCAAGTAGCCGTCCATTTGACATTTTTTTTTTTAAAACAAAGTTTTAGTCTTTAGCCAATCAAATTCATTGATTTTTATTCTACTAAAATTTCCAGTTTGGGTACTAGTTAATGTGTTTTTTCAAACATGATCCATCACCAATTTAATCATCTTTACACGAAGTCACATTGTGAGTAGATTTTTTCCACTTAATTGTGATTGCAGTAGTCAATAAATTCTTAACAGTTATAGAAATATAACTAATGAATTCATAAAGTTGGATTGGGTATTGTCATCATTAAAAAGCCTCATCATGTAGAATCTCATGGCTGTATAGAGTAAACATCACAAAGAAGCACTCACCAATGAAATTGGCTTCCACATCAACAATAGCAAGCATCAGATAATAATACCAACTTATCTGTCCAAAAGACAAAGCAAGTCATAAATTGCAATCCTTCTCTATAAATAGAAGAAAGAATCACTGATGAACTAATATAATTACAGCAAGTGCCAAAAGCAGGTAAAGTACTACCTAGCAACAACTTTTCTAAAGGGGGAAAAAACAGCTATTCCAAGGGAATATTCTTTCTAAAAAGCCACGGTATAGAGTTATTCTTTATTGCTCTTAGCTAATTGGATAATGCACATCATTGCGAGGAGAACAATTCTTGAAAACTCTAACCAGAAAGCATTTTAGTCAACAATAGTTAACTTTTGAAGAAAAGATGCAAGGGCATGGAATTAGCACAGCACCTGGAGCGGTTTCCTTTCGATGATGACAATAGAACCATAAACTATAGCAAGGAGAAGATAATTCAAGAAGGATTGCGAGGTGGGAGCGTTCACGCCTGCAACCATTAAAAGAAGAACAGATTACCCAGTAAAGTAAGAACCCCCAAAATCGCACCTTTATCATCTTTCTAATATCAACCACCGCAACACCAACTAAAACGGAGGAGGAAAAGAGAGTAAACCTCGTCTGGCGAGCTCGGACGAGGAGAAGCCGGTGGAAGTGATGAGAAGCGAAACGAATTGCCCGAGCAATAGCCCCATGAGAGCTCGCTTCGTCCATATCTTGTTCCACCTCTCGCGAATCGAGTTGCGCGAGGTCTCGGAAAGAAATAGTGGCGCCATGTCTCCTTTTTCTCGCCCACTGCCTCCTCGTCCTCTTCCTCGCTCCAACAAAAATCGGATTTTTGCCGCACCTTTTAAGAGCGATCGCTTATATAGGCGTCCACAGTTGGAAGCACGCTCGGGAGCAGGCAAAAGGACAAAAATGTCGAGTTGGCGAGGGCGCGACGATTGCGTACGACAACATCGGACGGCTGCGGAGGAAGATGAAGCGTCTTGGCTTGGTGTTGAAACCTACTCGTAGATAAAACCATTGAAATTGGGGGCTTTGGAAATGACGAAAGGCGGATTTTGGATGCCAAAAGTATTATTATTATTATTATTATTATTATTATTATTTAAAAATACAGATACGTAGTTGTAAGTCTGAACAAAATCGTTCACAAAATAAATTGGAAAAGACTGATCTAAATGGTAGTATTTTTAAAATTATCCTCACATGAGAGAAAAATTATTACAGTAGACTATAAGTTGGGATTTGACCTGGAGAAAAAATATTATGAAAATATTTTTAAAGGTTGATGTGAGGAGGAGATAGGGGAATTTTCATATTTTTTATTTAAAATATTATGAAAATATAAGTACCATTATAAAATTATTAATAACAATTGACCATTTACAATCAGACCC
>JBAMIB010400802.1:0-10004 GCA_037177415.1 Kaempferia rotunda | reverse complement strand
CCGGCCAACGCCGCCGGTGAGAAGCCGGCGGTGGTGCTGGTGCACGGCTTCGCCACCGAGGGGATCGTGACGTGGCAGTTCCAGTTCGGGGCATTGACGAGCCAGTACGACGTGTACGTGCCCGACCTCCTCTTCTTCGGCGGCTCCACCACTGCCTCCGCCGACCGCTCCCCAGGCTTCCAGGCCGAATGCCTCGCCGCGGCGCTGAGCAGGCTCGGCGTCGAGCGGTGCACCGCAGTGGGGTTCAGCTACGGCGGGATGGTGGCGTTCAAGATGGCGGAGCGGTGGCCGTCGCTGGTGACGTCGCTGGTCGTCTCCGGCTCCGTCTTCGCCATGACGGACTCGATCGGCAAGGCCACGCTGGACCAGCTCGGCTTCGCCTCTTCGTCGGAGCTCCTCATGCCGGAGTCCATCAAGGGGCTCAAGGCCCTCCTCTCCATCTCCATGCACAAGAAGCTCTGGTTCCCCGACTTCCTCTACAGGGATTTTCTGGAGGTTCTTAATTTTTATTCCAATTTCATCAATTCAATCCATATATCTTTCAAAATAGCGATCTAAAATTGTTCACCCGTGAACAGATCATGTTCAGCAACAGAAAGGAGAGAGCAGAGCTGCTGGAAGGTTTGGTGATCAGCAACCAAGACGCCAAAGTGCCTACTTTGGATCAGGTTTACTTAACACACACGTACAAGTTGAAATTAACACAATTTAGTTGCTGCATATTGTTTTTGACAAACATTCTTCTGAATTGATTGACAGAGAATTCTGTTACTGTGGGGAGAGAATGACAACATATTCAACTTAGAGCTTGCCAAGAACATGAAAGAGTGAGATGAGTTATATATAAGCAATAAGCAATTACTTCATGCATCTACTTCTTTTTAATGTGTTTTTTTTTCCTTCCCTTTTGGGCAATGCAATGCAGACAACTAGGCGAGAAGGCTACTGTGGAAATCATAGAGAACGCAGGTCATCTTGCTCACGTCGAGAGGCCGTATGTTTACAATCTCCACCTAAAGAAATTCCTTGAACTCGTCAATTCTGAAGGCGCCAAGAACTGACTGCATAATTCTTATGATTCAATTACGTGTTTGTGAACCACATAATTATTGTTTGTATTATCTCTAAATTGTGAGAATAATCCAAAAGTTTTTGGAACGTTATTAATGATTTACGATATTTGTTATAAAAAATATGTTGAGGTCCAATCAAGTTCGAGTCCGACGTGCATGGTTTTATTTTGCGGTTCGTTAGTTGGTTCAATTCGACTACGAGCCCTAAAATCGTCGCGTGCGCAAACCCCTGCAGACCGAAGCGCGTCATGATCGCGGCCGCCAGGTCGATCCTCCGCTCGCCTTCCCTCCGGGGCACCGCCTCGAGGGCCGGATCGGCGCGGCCTTCCCTTCTTCGGTCTGTCCCGAAGCTGGGGCGGCCCTCTGCGGCGCTCCGCTTCGTCAGGTGCTCGCCGCGTGTGCTCTCTCTTCCTTTGTTTCTCATCTTTGCGTAAGCTTAGTTTCTTTCGGATTGTTAAGGTCTCCCGTCGAGGCGAGCTTCTGTGTGGAAACGATGCTGCCGATGCACAGTGCCACGGCTTCCGCGTTGATGACGTCGATGCTCGCGATTTCGCGCAGGGGTTGTGGCTGGCTGTCGGAAGGTATACTCCGAACCATTCTTGTCGTGTTTGCATTCCGATCTTTATGAAATTTGCTTATCTAACTGAAGCGACTCTGTAATAGGAGTTGGCTTCATCTGCTCTGATGGGGGATGTTATCTTAATTGCTTCACTTGAAACCCACATTTTACTGCAAGATAACCATTGGCATAGGGCCCTAGAACATCATGTAACTATCTCCACTATAGAAGGGAAAATATTCGATGAACTAGTAAATACTAGGGGGGAAATAGACTTTCCACATAGGAATCACCTAAAGCTAGGATTTTTATTAGATGTAGCTAATAAAGAGACTTCAAGAAGAACCAAAATAATAAGAAATGAATCTAGGGAAGTACTGATGTTCTCACGTAATCAGGTTTGCATATGTTTTTTGAGACTCATGTAAACGGGCTATATCTTTCACAATCTGATTGATTTGGCCAAGTTGCAGTTGGAGGCAATTTTGAGATCATGCGACAAGCATGGATGCCCTTGCGCATGAGTTCAAGATAAATATGTGGATTAGTATTCCAATGGAATTTTGAGATGGGTATTAGCATAATGGAGTTTCGTATGTAAAGTGTTTGGTTTACAATCTTACTGTTGGTCCTACTCTTAAGACAAAATTTAAAAATATATTATCCCTTGGCTATGCATTCTTTCTGTATTTGTTTTCTATAGTTATCTTATTTATGTTTTAGATGGCAGAGTTATCTTTTAAGAAACACCATCGAGATGTTAGAAAAAATGATCCCTTTTTAATTATAATGCTGCTATTGTTGGTGATTTTCTGCTAATTTTGCATAACAGAAACCCCAGAAAGTTATCAATGTGGAGAATTCATGGAGTCTTAACTTGCCATGAAATCAGTTTCTACCAAAAATTCTTACATTAATATCTGGCCAAACTAAGCAAATATTTACGATACTGATATCACTTGTCTTCTATTTGTATCAGCTGGCAATGAGGATGTATGATGATTGATAAGCAGATTGATGTAATACTTTGGTCAAAATTTACCAATACCTTTAGACGAAGTTAGCTTTGATTATGGAAGGAGGATCAATTGCAAGACTTGTGAGACATCAGATAGCAAGACGAATTAAATATTCAATTGTTTTCCCCTGCATTCATTTCTCAATATAATGTCGCAGTTCATTTCTGAGCATCATTGTCTTATGTTGGTTCGAAGTTGTACGAAAGGTTACTTCTGATGTTATTTATCCATTTGTCTTGGATTATTTAGCCAAATCTCGTATCACAAGATTTTTGCATTACTTGGTTTTGTATTAGCTTATTAAATTTTAGTTCTTCAAATTAAAGGCAAATTTTGGCTGGACATTTCTTCAATTTTGACAGTACTTGTCTTTTATCCTTCTGAGCTGGAGCTTAGATTCTTGATTCTTTACACCCTGTTTGGTATGATTGTAAGCGATGGAATTGAATTGAATTTCATCAGGAATTGAATTGAATTCCTTGATTTGGAATGAGTTAGTAAATAACAGAATTGAATTGAATTCCTTGCTTTGAAATGAGTTAGTAGATAACAGAATTGAATTGAATTCTTATAATTTTACCATTTTACCCTTCTTCCAAAAACTTAATATTCTTTATAAATTAGATATCATTTAATCATTCTAATAACAATTTCAAACTACCTAGAGTTATCGAATAAGTTTGAAAAGCTTTGGGTGTTCAAACTTATTTTATATATGTGTTTAAGTTTATTTGTTTAGTTTAACGAGTTATATAAACTTATTTATTTAATTGATCTTATGAATATTAAATAAACATAAATAAACTCTTACCAAATCGAAGAGGAATCGGTGGAGGCCGGTGGTCGACGGCGGCGAGGAGCGGGCTAGGGTTCGGGAGAAAAAATCGCCGTCTGTGTGCGTGCGCGAGAAGTCGAGTCTGCGTGCGTGAGAAGGAAAAGCGCGTGAGAAATCGGGGGTAAAAATATCATTTTAGATGTTTAAGGGAATAAAATTCCACTTCCCTTCCCAATTCAAATCAATTTTAGTTTGAATTAGTTTTGTAAGATGAGTAGAGAATTAGAATTTAATTCCCTATTAATTTTATTAAAAAATGATTTCAAATCGTGAAATTGAATTTCAATTCCGGTTGAAATTCAATTCCTTTCCGAACACACTTTTACCCACGCTAATTCAGATAATTAATTGCTCAGTTTGCTCGCCGACCTTGAGCTTGCCGCAATTTAATTGCAGGATCTTCAGACGGAGCGAGACTGTTGATTTGATCTGGAGAAAACCTTCTTCTTCTCCTGTTACGGAGCTATAAGACCGTCAGCCAGCCGAAGAAGTCCACTGACAGGGGAAGGAGTGATTGCAGAAGTGGAAGCGATGTGGATTCCCCGCAGGAATGCATCTTGGAGCGCCAGAAACCAAAGCAAAGAATTGTCTTTATCTTTTTTGTTCTTTTAATTGCTGCCGCTGCTGCTTCCTTTTGCCACGGTGAGGCTGCTCCTGGCCTGGGGAGTGGGGAGGAGGAGGTGTACATCATGCTGACCTAGGTCAGGGCCGTATGCCGATTTTTCTTGGAGTTGTTTATTGCATTTCCCTGTTTTGGGTTAGCCTTGGATTTGGTCCATACACATCAAGAAAAGGGGAAGGCAAGCCTCAATTTGTACCCCTTTACTCTCTCTCTCTCTCTCTCTCTCTCTTGAAAATGGATGCTTTGTTTGCTGGGCGTACAATTTGAAGGCGAAAGAGAGTGTCCTCTCTTTACATGGTGCCGTTGCCTCCTCTTCCTCTAGTGCGCTGCTGCTGCTGCTGCTGCTATTTGTGAGCTTTTTGCCTGCCTGCATTGTTTTCACCCTCTTCATCGTCGGATTTTGAGCTTCTTGAATTTGGCTTCGGATTCAACCTCAGATTCTGGGTTGCTTTGCTTCAAGATCACGGTTTTAGATCCCATACCTTGTGAAGAAGGGTCAAAAGTCTCTTTTTTTTTTCTTTCTTTATCCTTCTTTCTTTCCTTCTGATTTGGGTATCCGTCTGTGTCTTCGATCTGTTGTATGTGCGAAGCTCGTGAGTAATGTAGCACATTAGGAATATTACATCACATCTGCTTGTTCTACTTCATGCATAGCTTTGTCTTCTTTCTTCTTTCTCCTTGCGAGTTAGTATTTGGTGGCCCTCTTTCGCCCTAGACCTCTTCAATAGACCTCTTTCTTCCCACAAGGTTCAGATTGCTGCAGGTCCTTGGGAGTGTTTGGCGAGCTAACTTACAGTCACTGCATGAAGGAGTACTGCAACGATGAGAGATGATGATCCAAAGAAAAGCAAGGTTATTTTTTGCAAGAAAATTTTTTTTTTTCTCTTCTTTAGTTCTGTTTTCTTCATCTCTAAGATGGTTGATTTGGGCTTGCTTTGTTTCCTCACTTTCTTGGGAGCAGCTGTCTTGGTCCAAGGCCTTTGTTAAAAAATGGTTCAACATCAAGAGCAAAGGTCAGGATAACCATGTCGATGAGATTGTTAGCAAAGGTATGCCTGATCTCTTCTTCTTATTCAATTCCAGTTTCTTTTGATTTAGTTTACCCTTGCCAAAATCCAATCCTGGAGTTCGGTCAGTATTTCTGCAAAGATCATAATTTTTAGTTTCCTGCTTCCTAGATGTTTACAATTTGAAATTCCTTCAGTGGTTGATTGAGTCGTAGTGATATATTTTCCCTAAAGAACCAAATCCTTCATCTTTTTCGTTGTGTGTTCTCTGCTAATTTAATTGACAGTGCATAACTGCATAAGCCCTTGAAGATGATGTGTTGAATTTAGCTGTAATTGTGTTTCCTTTTTCGTTATTATTGTTCTTATTTTGTGGATTTGTCATAATAGACAGTAGACAATGGAAGGCTGACATTTCGGAGAGGGAGACATGTACACTCAAGAAAAGTAGAACAGGTAATAAATTAGTCTTGTTCATATGGTTAATAGATTTTGGACCACTACTACATAGCTTGCCTTTGTCTTTGACTGGTCCCTTTTCAACTTCCTTTCTACATAGTTATCCATTTGTATCTTCAGATAGATTGTTGCGAGAGCTAGATCATGTTAGTCAAGGAAGGTTTGATCTACATTCTGCTCAAATAACAGATATTCAGGACTACAAGTAAATCTACTCTGTGTTTCCACAAAGATCTTCAACAAATGTGCTAAATAATCTTAGATTTCCATGATCTTTTGTTCTTTAGGATTTTCGCTGCCACTTGGAATGTGGGTGGGAGGTCACCACCAAAGAACTTGAATCTCTTGGATTGGATTCATGCTTCTTCTCCTGCAGATATATATGTTTTGGGGTTAGTTTTTTTTTGTATCGTTCTTTTATTCATTTATCGAGGAATTGTAGCACCAAAGAGCCATTATATAAATATACTTCACAAAAACCTGTTACTTCTGTGTTTTCAGGTTTCAAGAGATTGTTCCCCTCAATGCTGGAAATGTTCTTGGAACAGAAGACAACGGTCCGGCCAAGAAGTGGCTGTGGCTTATTAGAAAGACTCTCAACAGTCCCGATACATGCGGCTCAGATAGCTACCATACTCCCTCTCCTGTTCCAGATCCTATGTTGGAATTAAATTCTGATTTTGAGAGATCGTCAGCGAGGCAGAAGACTTCTGCATTCCTCCACCGACGTTCCTTCCATTCACTCAGCTGTAGTTCAAGAATAGAGGGGGATACCATGTTTCCTCACCTCAAGCAGGATCGCCGATTCAGTGTTTGTGAAAGAGTTAGCATTGGGAGCAGGCCAAGTGATTATGATCCCAGTTCAAGGGGTGAAGGCCCTGAAGAATCATCTGGTGATGAAAACATTGACGAGGAATCACCTACTGCACTCTTCGTGTCTCCATTTTATGGTTATGGTGCTCCTCCAAATAACAAAGAAAGAGATAGGCTTTCTGCAAATTCCAGGTACTCACTTTCATAACTTTCTCATAGATCTTCTGCCTGAACAATTAGCCATCCCTAAGTTGACTTACTGAATGAATGACACTGATCTTTAACCCATGTCAGTGTCAGGTACTGTTTAGTTGCAAGCAAGCAGATGGTTGGAATATTTCTTACAATTTGGGTGCGCAGTGATATTAGAGATGATGTGAGAAACTTGAAGGTTTCATGTGTTGGCCGAGGATTGATGGGTTATCTCGGAAACAAGGTAATTACATGCTTCTCGCTACATCACGATGTTTCAGTGTTATCATTTATCTCATTTGTATATGAAGTGTACATATTAGGACATGTTTCTTTATATGTTTTTGACTTAATGAAAAATGACATTGGATTTTCATTTTTTAGCATCAATGCTACAAATATTTCCTTTTCTATTCCATAACATACTTGCTGTTTTTTTTTTGTTATTTTTTAAAGGTTTCCCCTTAGCAAATTGTAGAAAAATCAATGCCCACTTGTTTATCTATTCTGCTATTTAATTATAATAATTTAAGATGTCGTTCCCTCTTACAGGGTTCTATATCAATAAGCATGTCTTTGCATAAAACAAGCTTCTGCTTCATCTGTAGTCACTTGACTTCTGGGCAGAAAGAAGGAGATGAATTGCGCAGAAACTCAGATGTCATGGAGATTCTAAAGAAGACTAGATTTCCCCAGGTCCAGAGAGGTAATAATGAAAAGTCACTTGAAACAATTCTCGATCATGAGTAAGTTCATTCCTCACAGTCTACTCAAATTCCTTCCATTTATGAAGGCTGTGAAAAAGGCTCTGAATAAACTTGTTTCCATTGCTTATCTTATCTCAGTCGCATAATATGGCTTGGAGATTTGAATTACCGCATTGATCTTTCTTATCGGTCGGTGAAGACTCTAGTTGAAATGCGAAACTGGAGAGCATTATTGGAAAAAGATCAGGTCATTTACCAACTATTTTCACCAACTATTTTCAAATCACCGCATTGGTCTTTATGATGTCTGTAAATTATGAAGGTTTGGTATCATACTTGACTTGCCACTTTAAACAGCTCCGAATTGAGCAACGATGCGGCCGCGTATTCGAGGATTGGAAAGAAGGAAGGATTTATTTTCCTCCAACTTATAAATATTCAAACAACTCGGATCGATATGCAGGAGATGAAATGAACCCAAAGGAGAAGCGGCGGACACCTGCATGGTAAAAATTAATTAGTGTATAGGCATGAATATTTTCAGCTTCCGAACTCTTACTTCTGAGCCCATTTAAATGTTTTATGAAGGTGTGATCGCATATTATGGTTTGGAAGAGGTCTCAGTCAGTTGTCTTATGTCCGAGGAGAGTCCAGGTTTTCTGACCACAGACCTGTTTTCAGCACTTTCACTGCAAAGGTTGAAATGGCGAATTATAGTCAATGCAAGAACATGGGTTACTGCAGTTCTCGTGTAGAGGTGGAAGAACTCTTAACATATTCACAGGGTTATGGATGACTATGCTTGTACTAAAGCAGGTGTAAGATCCCATAATAATTTAGGTACACTTTCATGTCCACCGAAAGGAATGCATATTTTTATTTTTATACTAGATCGTTAAAACCTGACAAGTTTTTTGGATGCTGAGTCACTCTCTGTTATCTTTTTCATGGTATTTAGATGTGCAGTAACATTTGATAAAAGATCTAATATCCAGCCGTGTGAGGCAGCAAGCAGTTCTTCTGATCAAGCAAATAGGTACTGATTTTATTTTAATTGAACTATTAAATCATGCTCACAGTGATTTGTTAGTGTATGATTAATTCCTTGTATTTGTTTCTCAGGAGACAACATTGTATCTTTGATGTTGATCAGATTTTTGTCCAAGAAGTTTCAGAGTTTCAATCCCAAACTACTCACTAACATCTATTAACCAGTTTTTTATGTTACTCAAAATACCATGCATTCTCGCGACAGCTAATCGATTTATAGTTCTCACTTCGACAAATGTGTTCCTGAAATAAAAGACAGTAGTACCAACAACACAAGGAGAGGGGGGCTTCTGGCTCCATCGACAAGATACAGAGTGGATGTCTTTTTTCACCCTGATTGTTTTGCATTTGCAGGAGTGCAGGAATACTTTGTGTAGAGTGAGAAGCAAAAATGTATTACTCCCAAAAATAATGATGTGCATAGTTCTTTTCTGTTTTCAAGGTGGAAAAGGATGGATGAACTCTGAATTCATACTCATTACAGTGATACAGAATGATACTACTGCGTTGTTCAGAGAGCATGGTGTGTGCTGTCTGTTGTGAAAGCTTGTGCTATGCATTGTCTGTGATGGGTCAGGGTTTTGAATGTTGTGTGCATACTTTACGTCTTAATTTATATGAGAGGAATTCTAAAGGCCGAAGTTTGGTAGCAAGAGGAGGAACACGAATGATGTATCCTTGGAGATTTAACTATTGCCATGCTTTACACTTTTCCTAGTTGGCTGATAAAGCTCAGAAGAAACTTATCATCCTGCCATGTTTTACTACACTAACTCCAGCAATGAGACAATCGTCTAGTGATGGAATACTTGTATCGTCTAGTGTTCTGATGATCGTTAGCCTAGGTATGGAATGCCCTAGCTTCTTTCAAGGCTAAGATTTTGGTCTGGTTGATTCTTAAAGGTGGAGTGAACACAAAAGACAGGTTGCTACAGGAAAACATTCAGATTCTTTAGCCCCTTGAGATTCAGCAGTAGAGTGGGACGATTAACAGAAATGGGTAACACTCTTATTCATGCTTGGTTTTCAGTCGTCTAGAAAGCTCTATGTGGTATGCTGCTCGGAAACAAAACCTAGACCAATGATCATTTGTAACGATACTATCTCAACGTGAAGCTGCAAAGGAAACTCAAACGAGAAGAGAAACCTATTGAAGCTGATGCACTCTTACATTTAGTTAGCTTTGTTAGTCTCCCCTGTTTCTCATGTATATAGGAGTTGGTCTCTAGTGATTTGTATACCTAGCTATTGGTTCATCTCCACCCGTTTTCTGTAAGCATGAACCTAAAGAATTCTGAATTGTTAAAACTAAAAGAATTATATATTTTCATGATAGTATGATATTGTCCACTTTGAGTTTAATCCCTAGTGAATTTATTTTTTTTGGCTCTACCCAAAAAGTCTGATACTAATGGAGATATCTTCCATCTTTTAAACATAGGATTTCGGCCAAGCATCCGATCACCCTTGACCTACTTGGATTTTCCACCACATAGGGTTCAATCCCCTATAATTTCCATCAAACATCTGGTTACCCTTGACCTGTTTAGACTTTTGCTTAAAGTTCACTCATTTGGAAGCCTCATCTCCTTCGTTCATGGCCATTATTTTATCTATATGGCTTGATCTTGACCATGACTCTAATATCACTTGTTAGGACGTTGCACC
>JBAMIB010400785.1:0-10004 GCA_037177415.1 Kaempferia rotunda | reverse complement strand
AATATGGAGCATACTTTTGAAATAATAATCATTATGAGAGCTTAGAGATATTCATATTGATGCAAATGGAAATAATTTAATTTGGGTAAAAAACAAAACATAGATATCTTCAAGATAATGATTGTGTGTCACAGGAAGAATGAATTTTTCTAAATAACAAAGATGTACCACCAGGAGAGAGATTATGTTCTATTATAAGAGTATCTTTGATTCATTTGGAAGAGCCATTAAGTAAAGTGTAAAAACTTTGTTAGCATTGATCTCTTAAAGAACAGCTATGTAAGGTGTAACAATCTTTTTAGCGGCTATCGCTCAGTGTGTGTTTTTTGTCACACGAACCATTTTCTCTAAGTATGAATTGGATATTCTAATATAGTTTTTATGACTTGATTCTTATAGTCTTTGTGACTTGATTCGATTTAATCTTGATGACTAGTCAACCTTGATGACTTAACATGGACGAGTGAGAGAAGTATGTAATGGGAATGTGCATTAGTGGGGGTTGCCCATGATATGCACGTTAACCACATTGGATAAGAAAAATTACCAATCCACCCCTAGGGATTGATAACACTCGAGTGTCGTACCATGAGTGTATCAAATTATAAATAAGTACTTAGCATCTCTACACTAAGGTAGCATATGAATAGCTCGGGTCGTCTCTCATGCGAAACTAATGATAGAACATTTGTTTTAAGATGAGAGTTGTTTTCGAGGGTTTTGTTTTCTAAACCTAATTCAATAAATGAAATCCTAACTAACCAACACAAATGAACTCACAACGCAGTGTTACTGTACACTATAAGCATCGCCTTCTACAAAATTAACATGCAAAGAATTAACCAACAACCCATCTAATTATCAAAGATAACACTGCGCTGTATTGTCACACTATAATACAAGATTATCCATCAATAATCATAACATGATACGAAAACACGAATGAACTAAACAACTTAGCAGTAAATTAAACCTAATTATGCATAAATGATCAACCTACACCACACTGTCCCATCATAATACAAAATTAACACACATGCATAAGTGAAACTTAAAAAATACCAAAACTAAACAATCTAGCATGCATCACAACATAATCCTAAATTAAAACACGGAAGCAAACTAACGACTACATATGAAACAATCAAATCAAACATGCATAAAGTATAACTACAAAATCGAACTTGAACAACAAATAAATCCTAATTAATCAATCTAATTCTCTTAAGCAAACATAAGAAGTTGTTCTATCTAGCACTACAGAACCGAGGAAGGAACCCGCTGTCACTTAGATTTCTCCTGAACCGTTGGACAGCTAACGCTGCGTGTCAGAGATGTAGTTATTACCCGGGGGGTGGGGTGACTGCCTTCTTCACCATTTCCGACAGCTATTCACGGCTAAACAGGGATGAAGAATGCCGGAAGGATACAAAACACAGTTCGTCAGGAAAACGAGGCCTTCTTCACCATTTCCGACCGTCGGTTTCTTAGAGAAGCAGCGAGGGAACAGAGAGCCTCGCTGGAGAAACCTCTCCCTCGATGCTCAGGGACCGCCGGACTCAAGCACCACCGGAAGTCATCGTCGTCTTCTGTGTAGTTGCTCGAGAGAGAAGAGGAGGGGCGTCGGGCGTCGGGCGTCGGGAGAAGAAGAGGTCGTGCACAAAATCCTTAGCCTAGCCGGCTTCTTCACCGAACCGGATTTGATTTTAAAGCTCCAAGTGAACAGGACCGATCCACATGAACCGACTGAGGCTGAACCGAACCACAAAGAAGTAAATAATAGAATTTGATTTTACCTTACACCCTGTTTGGAAAGCATTTGAGTAATGGAATTGAATTGAATTCCATCTGGAATTAAATTCCATCCGGAATTGAATTCCACCCGGAATTGAATTCAATTCGTACGTTTGGAATGAGTTAGTAAATAATAGAATTCAATTGAATTCCTTGATTTGGAATCTATCAGAATTGAATTCCATTCTCATATTTTTACCATTTTACCCTTTATCAATAAAACTTAATATGTATATGGAGGGTTATTTAGTAATTTTAGCTTTTCAATGAATTCTCATGCAAAATCAGACCTAAACAGGTCTGATTTACTTTGAAGGCTTTGGATGGAATTCAATTCCAATTCCTTAGCAATTCTGTCCTCAATAGCTATTCCAAAGAGTGGAATTGAATTCCAAATCATGAAGGAATTCAATTCCATGTCATTCCAAACATGCTGTAACGGACCTGAGGCCCACGATGGTGGAACCGAACGCCCATTGGAAGTGGTGGAGTTACGCCCTTAGGAATAACCGCCCCGTTAGGAATAACCGCCAGGTCGGACCCCCAAAAGGCCCAAACTTTCAAAAAATTAAAATTAAAAATAAATAATATAAAATACTCGTCCGTTTAATCTCTCTTCTCTACATAGTGCAAAAGATAAAAGCAATTAATTACATGTACACATCCTCTAATCTAGCCTAATTATCAAAGTTATATGCCATAAACATCATCGCCAAACAACCACCTGATTCAAAAGATGTTCAAAAGTCAAATGCAATGAGCAGGTAAGTAAACTAAAAGCATAAATCCATCCACAGCCATTTCAGTTAAATGAAACATCTCTGGATGGCGTGACATGAATCGAGCATTTTGACAATTTGAGAAGAATAAATACTGCAGATTCTTCTTATCCATTACTGCCATTTCGAGAACAGAAAAGTCTCGTATAGCATCTGAATTATTTTTGACTTGATTAGAAATCATCATCGTCTTCCTCCGCTATGTGCTTAGCGAGCTCCTGCTCTTGCTGCTGCCTCTCCCGCCTCTTCTCTTCACTTTCCTTCTCCTTGTTGGAGTTAGGCGGGAACCTAAGGGCTCTCACAGCTTCATTGTGCATGTTGAGGCAGAAGGCAATCCTGGAATTGAATGCAATCTGGGGTTCATTGGTGGAGTAGACATCTCCAGTTTCCTTGGATACCATCCATCCATCAGCATGATCTATGGTTGCATCTATTGCCCCATCTCTAATAGCTTTGGCTACAATGCTCTCAGCGTCAGCCACAGGATTAGCAGAATCCAATCTCAGCTTTCTAACTACGTCAGCAAGGGAAATCCGCGAGTATGAAATGCTAATATTGCGTAATCCAGTCCGTATAACATTGTGGCGTAATCTGACAATTAGATTGTGAGTCTTGTCTGAACTGAAAGTCCCAGAAAATTTCTCAGCGACTGTTCTAAATAACTCCAGATCTCCAATCCTGACAGCCTGAAACACAAAGTAGTTGTTAATATATATGATTGGAATATAGCTATGTTCTTCAGTGATCAAATACTCACATTAGTAAGCTCAAAATACGGAGACAATGCCTTTTTCATGCCTTTCTGCATAAAAACAGTTCTATCAGGGATCTCACCAAGCAGTAATCGGACAATAATAGCCCACTTGCTGCACTGGATTCGAAAACCACGAGCACAGACTGGTGCTTTCCGAGCAGCTTGCAGGAGGCTCTCTTTAGCATCTGTATACTCCAACTGAATTGTTCGTATTTTTCCAAGGTAGAACAGATAACGACAGAACTGCAGAATAGAGAAAAGAAAGTAGACAAATTACTCTTCTGCTCCTAGACCATTTATCCTGTGATACAACAAAACTAGCCATCTGGATGCCTTCTGATAACTAGAAAAAAAAAACTACAAAGCCAAAAAATGTAATTTCACCACTTCCAATTACAGGATAAATTTAATAGATTTAGAATTTTGCCTGTTGATTTGAGTGTGCCTCAAAACGTGGTGCTTTTGACCTCAGCTTCTCTGCCTGGTCGTACAAATTGTAATGGAGATAATTGCGAAGTAGAAGATTCAGAAGGGTTTCCTGCACCCAACCATGATGATTACCTAGATTTCATAAAGAGTTAATGAAAAAAGCCTTTTTATTAGAGAACCAACAAACCTGACCCAGCTCATCTCGTCGCAAGGTTGCCATTCTATGCAAGCCAAGAAGGGTCCTGATGGGAAGAACAATGTTATATTAACCATAAGCTACAAGTTCCAACAATATTGTGAAGCAACGTGACATTTGTTCTGACAATGTTGTATTAACCATCAGCAAGAGACATTAGTTCTGACAAGAAAGAAAACAACATGACATTGTTGCTCTGTGAGATCATATAAGTTGGTTCACATACCCACGAATTTCAGCAAGGCTATTGGTAAGCTCATACGTGAATGAGTAATAGAGGTACAGACGTGAAGCTAAAACATCTACAGTTCGTCGATTCATGTTCCTTAGTCGAGCAATGCTGGCAGAAGAACATGCTTTAGCCTAGTGCACAAGGGATGTTAAAAAATAAGACAATTTAAGATCAAGTTTAACAAGGAAACGAACAAGAATACATATAAGATAAACATGCCTCATCATATCTCTTTTGGTCAATAAGAAATAAGAGAACTAGCAAGTAACAGTAAATTTCTATCTCTGGTATAGAATGCTTGGCAGAAGTTTGGATTGACGAAGCTGTTGTGTCCACCTCCATGTCACTCTCATTTTCCTGTAAACGAGGTAGAAAAACGTAAATTAGTCTAAAAAAGAGCTTGGAGGTAGATGTCATACAACATAAGCACATTAATCTAAAAAAGAGCTTCTACAAGAGAGAGAGATCCCATAACTCAGTTTCGTCATATCTCTGTTGGAAGTAAACACAAGTTTATCTAACGTAAACCTTTATTTCTTCAAAGTTGAAATAACTAAAGTAGTACACTGCAACTTGGAGGTGGTTAATCCTAAAAGCCTATTTATCTAATGCAAACCTTCATTTCTTCAAAGTTGAAATAATTAAAGCAGTTCACTACAACTTGAAGGTGGTTAATACTAAGCCTATTTAGGTAACCATCAATAACAAAAAACACAGGAATTCAATGACGACATTCATGTTGAGGAGGCAGCATCTGATGTGCAATGTGAGGTCGGGCATGTCATAGAGGGGAACAACAACGCCATTCTAGAGGAAGTGGAGTGACAATTCTGTGGAGTGACAATTCTGTAGAATGACGAAGGTAGGCGTTGGGTCCTAGGATCGTGTCAAGGTAATCCAAGTGAACAAAAGAAAATCAATTGTCAAGGTCACAACATTGTGGAAAGTAGAAAATGCAACATTGATTGCGCATAGTCGTAAGGAATACCATTGTTATTCACATCGCTTGTGGATCTGTTGTTACTACTAAATCATTGACAAACAATCAAGAAACTCAATGTTCAATTATGAGTGACAAAGGGTTGCAGCGGACTCAATGCTTGATTATGAGTGACAAAGGGTTGCAGCAGACAATCTCCCTAACTTGCTAGGTAGTTCTATCCAGTATAGTTGATCTTAGATCTGCACTTCGATAAAGAAGTGATAACTTTGGCTCATTAGTGAGGTGGCGGACCCAAGGATGTTTTTAGCATCACTAATATATGGAGAATACTAGCCTTATAATTGTACAACAATGATTTTTGGAAGACATTAAACTTTTCTTCTCCCTGTTTCATCTCTAGTCTATAAATACAGTTATAAATCAAGACCCATGACTCCTGTAACTAAACAATATTCAATACCAGCAACTAAAAATTCATACTGATATTACATGGGCTGAATTTGGCACATGTCGTGCTATTAATAGTGATTAGAAATTTAAACAACTTCTGCTAGACATGGGCTGGGTGCCTGGGTTTGGCACATATTGCATACTAACTATCCTCATATATAACATCCTGATTGCATCAGATCCTGATTACATTAGACTCTAATAACTAGCAAAACACTGTCACAATTCCTTGTGCATAAATGTTAGAGATGGCTTTTCATAAACTCACCAAGGGGATGAATCCACGTAGACAACCCTCAAGTAGTAAGAATATATTGCTAGTTGTCATTTTTCATACAATGCATCATTATCACCTCTACTATGCCAAAGAGAAACACTTAATCTTTGAATAGCATGACAACGTTGGACAGCTAATTATATAAACATTTTACATTAGTCTTTACATGAACATTCAAACACCCTGGCAAGCTCAATCATGAATTGAGATTGAGTGCCAAGGTATAATTAGAAAATAGGGAGGGTGTGAAAAGTTTGTTTGTTTCATAACCTATTCAACAAGTATCTAATGCCTATAAATATTAAACTCTTTCAGCTGGAAAAATGTTTAATGTATGTGAAATAGATAAATGTGAAATCAATGACAGTTAGCACGTAGAAATGGAAGCTGTTTAACTTTTGCATGTCAACTAGAACTTAAGAACTCTTTTTATTCAATCACCAAATGCTGCATGCCAAAGGTGTTGTTGATAAAGAAGGCACATATGCTTGCCTGTGATGTCATGCAGTGATTCTGAAAAGGCAAAAGCGGCTACTCATCATACTATAATACGCAAGCTATCTAGTATCTCACTATTATTAAATCTTTGGAGTTAAATAGAGAAAAATAGAGACTAAAAAAAAAGGAAGACAAGAAAAGAAATCAGTTCTACATCTAATTAGAAATTAGCATAAACAAAGCCAAAGAAAACAAAAAGAGATATATAGATCGACAAAACAAATGCAAATCAATGGATAGTAGAGATTTCCGCACCCAATGCATCTTTACAGCAGCAATATTTAAACTAAACGAAATACATACATACTACACCTGAACTGTCGGACACAGTTTTTCTACTAATCAATAGCATAAGAATCATTACAAATACTAACCTAACCACAGAGACCATGCTACAATTCATACCTTCGGGAGAAACGATGAGAGCTTAGCAAAAGCTTCTGACCCCGGGGTAAGGACATGACCAAGAAAAGCAGACACCACCGGCGCCTTCAGCTTCCGGCGGAGCATCATCGTAAGACGTACAGCCCGCACGACGCGCCGCACCTCTTTGGCCTGCGCGCCTGTCTCAATTAGCGCAGCGATCTCCTTCAAATCTGAATCCATACAGCACAAGCAAATCATACCACATTCCAACAAATAAAGAAAAGAATAACAAACTTCAGAGATCCAAATAAAAATTTCTGCTTTGCAGAGGTTAGCATTCGCACGTTGAAGAGTGGAGGGAACGGCGGCAGATGCAACAGAGTTAGACGGAGTCTGGACCTCCTTCATCTCGACATCCACAGTCATCTTTCCTTCTTACCGAAAAAAAAAGACGAAATGAATAAGGGAAAAGAAGAACAGATCAGAGATCAGCGAGGGTAAAGAAAGGACAGTCGGAGAAAAGATATGCAAAATAGATCAAAAACTCACCGAGAAAAGGAGGATGAGACGGAGCAGACTACGTTTAGGTTAGCCTGAGCCTTTGCTTTCTTCCCAAGTAACTCTCCGTTATGGTCTTCAAATGTGCCTTCTCTGCCCGGATGAATAGTGAACCGGGAAGCGGTCGAGTGTGACTCCGTTCTGGTATGATCGTATTTGACAATAACCCGTCCGCTTAGCAATTCCTAATCAAAGGATTGATTAGGCTGAGTAACGTTATTGAGATGATCAATTTGGCACTATTGAAATTTTCTTCAGGCCATCAGATATATCATAAAGCACTAATAGAGTTGTCAATTTATGTTGAGTTTGTCGGATTAGCACACCCCGTCAAATAATTTAAACAGATTTAATTAGAATTTTATCAACCCAAGTATGCAGTGGATAGATCCGCCTAGGCCCACAACCAATATAATTTTAATAAATCAATCTAATTAAATTAGAAAACTAATTTTTCAAATTTAATTAATATATCTCATCTATAATCTTTCTATCAATCAAGAATCTGTAATTATTTTAGAAATAAATTTCTAAATTAATTTCCTAACAATTTAGAAAATAAATAACTAATATTTCTTAATTTATTATAGAATAATTTAAATCTGGATTTTTTTTATTATTTCTAAAATTTTCTAAATTTGATATTTCCAAATAATTTAGGAAACTTTCCAAAAATAGAGTATTTTAATAAATCCAAAAATTTTAGAAAAGATTATTCTATAATTTAAATAAGAATATCTCAAATTTATATATTTTTTTAAAGAATTTCATAATCTTCCAAATCTATTATTACCTAATAAATTAGGAAATTTTTCAAAAATGAAATATTTCTTAAAATTTCAAAAAAAAATTAGAAATGATAATTTATAAATTAACAAAATATTTATAAACTTATTTTTCTAAAATTATTGCAAAAACTCTTGAAAAATAGAATTTCTTAATAATTTAGGAAATTTCTAAAAATGGAAAATTATTAATAATTTTAGAAAAATCCTAAAAATTAATTACAACAATAATTATGATCCGTAAAATAATTTTACGATCATGTTGAAACACAATTATACTCTGATACCATTGTTGGGTAGCCTAATGCGCGATGTAGTTAACTCGTTTAACAAAATATGAAGCGGAAGTAAAAACAATACGATAATAAACCAAATTTTATTACATCACACACACTACACACATATATGATACATCTCACGCATACATATCGTAAAATAAAACTTTTAAGAATAACAATTGACTCTAGTGGTACCTTACGGATGATGCAAAATGGGAAGAGCATCAACTAACTACATTCCTCGAACCTTGCCTCTATTCGTATCCACGTTGAGTTCTTCAAGATAACTCCAAGAGCAATAAGGTTCATCTCCGATTGTTACTAGCCAAGCGTGGAGGTGATACGATCCAAGAGGAAGAAGAAGAAGTGAAGAACCTTGGGAAGAAAAACCTTCTTCTTTGCTCCATATTGTGACCAACGACACCAAGAGAGGGGAGGGAGAGATGGAGACTAGATTTTTACAAAAACCAAACCCTTAATTAATTACTATTCCATTTTCTCTCTAATCTATGTCATATATATAAACATTTTTATTTTACTTGGTCATATATGAATAACAATTAATAAACCAAATTCTCTCTTGATGATTTGGTATTATATTAATAAATCAAAACTCTTCATGAATTGATCAAAACTCTCTTCATGAATTGATCAAATATTAATATAATAAAGTCCCAGACCATTATATCCTTAGTTTATTTATTATCAAGATAATTTGATTTAAAAAAAACTAATTTGGTCCATGAATAAACCAAATAGGGTTTAACTCTTTCGTAAGAGATGTGGCCCATCTACGCTTCCTCTGTAACAAATAATTTCCATATTTATCATATATTTGATCCAACCAAATATCTTATCTCTTTTGATCTGAAAATCAAATTCTCATACTTATTTTATATCTTTTAGATACTCGTAGTGCGTGTGACGTTATAGGTTCTCGATTTATCTTGGTCGTCCATAATTAACTACTTAATTATGGATCAATCATGAGTTACACCCAGTAGTACATCATGATCCTCAATTAACCAAAAAATCACAGTTGATTACAGAACTAGTTCTGAACCCTTCAACAATTACAATGAGTCGTGCCTTATTCCTTTCATTCATCTTATACTCACTTGGTTTAGGACATAGTCTATGTGTCTATCCTCACTAGTTTGACTACGTCACACCTAGCCTAAGTATAATTTCTTATCTTGCCTATTTGAATTACTTGTACATGTGTCTTAAGAGTCTCATACTCTTAACATGTGATGCTTTGAAAAGACATTGAGTAATAATCCTAACAAGTGGTCATAGGGTATGAGTCTCCTCACAAGGAGCGGTGAATCCTCTATGGGTTATCCAAACACGTTCGGCCACTTTGATTTATACCCAACAATCCTAGGTCCACACCTCCTCAAAGATGCTTACTTAAGATGTCAAAGTATTAGTCATCATGACCAAGGTGACTTGAAACCTCAAGTTGAAGGAAACTTGCACTCGAGCTACAATAAGAACTTTACAAACATATCTATTTATGTAGAGAACCATATGAACCCTTACATCGATCACTCTAATAAACTAGTTACCATAACTAGCATCCATGTTTAACTCTCGACATTCGAATGTCTCCAGCTAGTGAGTAACAGCTGCTGGGTAGACAAAGGAGTATAATCCGTGCTA
>JBAMIB010400745.1:0-10007 GCA_037177415.1 Kaempferia rotunda | reverse complement strand
AATTTGGGAGCTTTGAAGGCTTGTCTAACTTTAGAGACAAATGTTTGCGATGTCATTGCTAAATTTGTTGTTAAGAATGCTGTTAAATATTTAACAGAATCATGCAAAACTTTAAGATGCGGCATATATATACAGGTTCAGAGGTTTGAAATGCAATGGCTTCAAGATTGGTTCTTACGTCCTTAAAAAATGCACTAACATATTAAAACCATTTTATTCTGTTTGCTATTATAACCGAGCTGTTTTTTTGTAGGTCAAGTCCCAAACCTCTGTAGTGGAAATGGTTCCGGAAAACTTGAAAGTGTATAGCAATTCATCATTTGGTTCAGGGGCTTGGCAAGTTTACATGGAGAAAGTTGGGCTTTGGAACAAACCTTACTTTGTGCTGTTTGGACTTGAAGATCATATTAACATAACAAAAGATACAACTGATTATCTTTGGTATACAACAAGGTCAGAATTTCTTGCGATTGCCATATTCTTCCTTCTTCTTTTATTGTCAATTCTTCTTTTTGACATTACAGTTATAATTAGAAAAAAATTTGTGATCATGGAACTAACTTTGCACAAGGAAGTTCGCTTTGCATCGATGCTTATCTTTCCAAGTCACTGGTCTGCAGTTTTTATGTTGATAAAAGTGAAGATATCCTAGGAGATGGGAATAGTCCAATTCTCTCAGTCGCATCTCTATGCCATGCTTTTCTAGTTTTCATAAATGGTGAATTTCAAGGTGCTGTTCTTTCTCATCGTATCTAACTGACCACCTCATGAAATTTCGCTGTGATTGTGTAGATAAGATGATGCTCTTATAGTAAATATGGATATTTACTATTCAAAATAACTTTTAAAAAAAAAACTGTTTCTTCTGTTTTGCTGGTAGCTCTTATGGTAAATACGGATATTTACCATTAAACTTTGAGGCTCCTGTCACCATAAAGCCAAGGAAAAATGAAATTGCTATTCTCAGTATGACTATCGGAATGTATGTAAGTAGTTCACTCCGCTTTCGCTTTACTTCATTAAACTTAACATCATGCAGGGACTAAGGAATAAGGGATACTGTTTCTAACTTAAATAACATTAATTATTTTTTGAAATACGAGAAGAAGGCATTTGATATCATTTTAAATATTGTTCTCTACTTGAAGAACGCAGGACCTCTCTACGAATGGGAAGGTGAAGGATTAACCAGTGTCGATATTTCTGGAACCGGCAATGGAAGCTTAAACTTGTCAGCATATTCATGGGAGTACAAGGTACAGATCAAGTTGTCAGCTCAATTTTATCAAATAATCATAAAGAAGCAATTGGTTTTTGCTGGAAGATTATCGACATGTGTTTGTGTATTCTGGCAGATTGGGTCTGTTTCTGTCACTGAAAAGGTATGATTTTTAGACCGTGAAAAGCTCAGCTCAATCACTTGTTCTGCTTCTCCTAGTGACTCTTTGCTCCAATCTTCGCAGGCATGCCTTCACAAAAATAGCTGTTCTATGGCATTCAAGGGAGAGAGCTTCACTGAAGATTTGTGCCCTGGCTGTTGAAGCTGCAGGTAACTGAGCCGATTAGTTGTTGGTTCAGAGGTGACCAAAGAGAAGCTCTGGTTCTTCCTTCCTCTGATCAGAAATAAGAGTCCTACCATGGATACTCCTCCTTTTACATGGTAAGGAGATAAAATAAAATAAAAAAACTTTGGACGTGTAAAGTGAATTGTCCTTTTAAAAATGAATCCCACCGAATTTGTTCATTGGATAATAATTTATAATGATAACTTTATCATCTCCATTATTAAAACTGCACGTACGCGACAATAACTACAGCGCGATGGACCACCTTATTTATTTCAAATTCATTTAGATTTGTAAAATTTTTCCCTGATTTTTAAATGATTTAGGTTTAAAAATTACTGCACACAGTAAGCAATTTAGGATTTTATTAGAGATCAATCTTGTTGTGTTCCTTGGATACGACGCCGACAGGTAATTCCTGTCCTGGATTCGGCATATCTCTACAAGATCACCTATCCAAGATGTCTGAATTTCCCTGTTTCGTGAACTGGAATCAGCAGCCAAGCAGTAATTATGAATTAATAATTCATTCTTGTGGGCATCCGCGATTTCGACTGCAGTGGAGTGGCAAGGAATAGCGGCTAGCTGTTCGCAGCTGTTGCTCACTGCACAGTCTCTCCATATCTGGCTGGCCCGGCCCTTTTCCTTGTCTTCTCCTGCTTCCGTAGCTAGCCATGGCTAGAGGTCCTCGCCTTTTCCTTCTTCTCTTCTTCTTCTTCTTCCTCTTCGCACCTGTTGCTATAGCAGTGCACAATGTCACTTACGACGCCCGATCCCTCATCATCGACGGCGAGCGCAAGCTCATCATCTCCGGCTCCATTCACTACCCTCGCAGCGTCCCTTCTGTACTACTACTACTACTCTTTCTCCTCTCATGTTTCTATATATTTTGTGCTTCACTTGAGCTCAAAGGTTACATTTCGTTGGTTATGCGTCGTCTCAGATGTGGCCCGGCCTCGTCGCGGCGGCGAAGGAGGGCGGCTTGAACACCATCGAGACCTACGTCTTCTGGAACGGCCACGAGCCCTCCCCTGGCAATGTAGGCTCACTGGAATCCTAAAGCCCTCACCTTTTCGATTCATTCATACTTCAGCTTGATTAACGCATTCCCTTCCTGTCTTCTTCTTCTTCCAGTATTATTTCCAAGAGCGTTTTGATTTGGTAAAATTTGCGAAGATAGTCCGAGACGCCGGCTTGTACATGATCCTCCGTATCGGGCCGTTTGTAGGAGCAGAGTGGACTTACGGGTTCGCCTTCGCCATTTCTGCTCAAAGTTTGCACCTTTACCGTGTTGTCTTCTAAAACAAACATTGAACCTTGATGGGGATTTTGTTCTTTGGGAATACAGGGGAATCCCCGTTTGGTTGCACTATGTTCCGGGGACTGTTTTCCGCACAAACAATGAGCCATTCAAGGTGTGCCCTAGAATAAAAATCCAATCTTTCTTGTGTTGTGGAATGGAGATGGTTGTTTGATTCTTGCTTTGCAGAGACACATGGAGAACTTCATCACTTATATAGTGAATCTGATGAAGCAAGAACAATTGTTTGCATCACAAGGAGGCCACATCATTTTGGCCCAGGCAAGTTCTCGTTATCATGCATTTGATTCTCCAATTATGTTTTCTTTGTTCGGCTTCTAGGGCTAACATTGATAAGTTTTATAGCTACTACTTGCAGAAAGACAGATCTAGCAGTTAGAATTGGACTCCTATTTCTTTGATGTTTTTTCTTTTTCTTAATCTTTTGATGGCAGGTTGAAAATGAATATGGCTTTTACGAAGGCTACTATGGAGATGCAGGGAAGCAATATGCGATGTGGGCTGCCCATATGGCACTCAATCAAAGAACCGGTGTACCTTGGGTTATGTGCCAGCAAGATGATGCCCCTGATCCTGTTGTAAGACTCAATTATAGATTATATCTTGAATACTTCGAGGAATCAAATTAGTCATTGGATAGCATCATTATTGATTGCATACAATTTCTTATCTGATAACAACTGGTTGTTCCCAGAAAACTATTGTAGTTGTTAGCAATAGTCAGTGGTTTTGAACTCTATGTTAGTAAGAATGCCATCTAATCATGGCTTCTAACAGTGACTTTCCAAGAATGGTTGTAGCTGACTGTTGATAGTTCATATGAAGCAAACTCATATGAATTTCTGTTCTTGTTTTAACTTTCTTAATATTGTTGTTTATTATTTCATTGTTTTTTACATTTTTGTTAAAAAAAAAATGAAAATGTGGTTCCTAATGTGCACATTCACTCTGAATTTTGATTGTGCTTGTCTACTTTGTATGGTGATATGGTCAGTTTCTTACATTTCCAAGTTTAAGCTCACCATCAAGTAAAATCTAATTTTTTGTTGTCTTTCTGCAAACTTGCAGATCAATTCTTGCAACTCATTTTATTGTGATCAATTCACGCCAAATTCTCCAAGCAAACCGAAGTTTTGGACAGAAAATTGGCCTGGATGGTAACTTCTAAAATTTAATTGGCAATTCCAAGTTTAAACACCCAACATGAAGATCTGCTCATAGAACTGACTTGGCATTCAATTAATCACTTTAATTTTAGTTCGATACAGTCATCTTGTTCAATGAGAAGTTTGTTAAGACTCAACTGGTCTGTTATTTTCATCTTCTTTAGAATATGAAGAGACATGGATTGGTCTGGGTTTTGAGGTTATACTGCTTGGTAGATAAAATCTATGATTGAATCAATGACTATGTAGTAATTACTCAAAACTAGTAACTTTAACTCGCTTCTCACATGTCAAAATGTTTCATTTATATATAACACTAATTACTTCAATATCTATGTCCATGCAAGCCCAAGGCACCATATATTGTCTTGCTTTCTAGATGAATTTTTGTGCTGTTGATTCTCATTTCTCTTAGCACAATTATTTTCTAGGTTCCACACATTTGGGGAGCCTGATCCTCACAGACCACCTGAGGATATTGCATTTGCTGTTGCTCGCTTTTTTCAGAAGGGCGGTAGTCTGCAAAACTATTACATGGCATGCTCAACATATTAATATATGTATTTTTAGCAAACTACTATAAAAATTGATGATATAAAAACTGATAAAAATCATCTTCTTTGACTTAGTATCACGGTGGGACGCATTATGGTCGCACTACAGGTGGACCATTCATCACTACAAGCTATGATTATAATGCTCCAATAGATGAGTACGGTATGCTACTGACGATGTTTTGTAATTAGCTGAGAATGAAAACTTGAATGTATCTTCTTTTTTTCTACTGTCTAATGACTATAAACTTAAATTCAGGATTACCTAGGCTTCCAAAATGGGGACATCTAAGGGAGCTACACGGATCTATAAAGTTATGCGAACATACTTTACTGTATGGCGAGTCAGAGTTTTATTCTGTTGGCCCTCTCCAAGAGGTAACAGTAATTTTCACAATGTCATGTTTTCTTTGTGTTAGATTTCAATCCAACAATACTTCTACTGCTTAGGTAGACATTGAAACTTATGCAGTAATAATCACAAAGTGCAGAAATATGCAATATTACATTCCTGAACATCATTTCTGATAATTGTAACATTTTAAAGAAAAAGTACCTAATAACCTAGAAATTGTGACCTTTTGGCAAATGCCAGTGTGGAAAAATCTATTTTTTTGTGTATTTATACTACTTTCAGCATGTATTGTTTTATCATTTAAATGCTAATCATCTAGAGATGTGAGAAATGTCCAACTATTAGTACTTTTTACATAAGTTCCATTTAGTGCTCTTAATCTGTGATGGCAATGTAATAGTTGTATATTGTCTTTCTCTTCCTACTTGAACTTCCCTGATGGATACTATTTACAAGGTTTGACTCTATTTTACATGATCCTATTGCTAAAAGTCCATAACTTGTTAGTACCTTTATTCTTTTTTTTTTTTCTTAAACAGATAAATGTCTATGAAGACAAATTCGGCGGGTGTGTTGCCTTCCTTGCTAACATTGATGAGCAGGAATATAAATTTATCACATTTAGGAATGTTAGGTATAGTGTTCCTCCCTGGTCAGTTAGCATCCTTCCAGATTGCAAGAATGTTGTGTTTAACACCGCAAAGGTACATTTTCCTTTTTTTTTTAAAAAAAAATGATACTTTCCATTCTCTATATAATTATTCTCTATAAGGCAAAAGTGTATTATATCCTGTAATTGTTCATGAACCAGAAACTGTAATTCCCATTGTCAATGAAAAAAATGGAAAGTCTACAGAATTCTGCTAAAATTTCCTGCTAAGAATGATAACAATTGTTAGGCAGCTTAAATGAGGGAACCAATCTGGTGACCCATTAACTTGCTAGACTCGTCCATCAACTTACAATGCTTAAATCATAATAGCACCAACAACTCACCATGTGAAACTAAATTAGGACTTACAATTCAGGTGAGAAGTTTGAAACATACATTCACTTCAAAATTGATTCTTACTCATACATCCATGAAAACTTCGATAGCA
The DNA here is from genome assembly GCA_037177415.1 of Kaempferia rotunda. Lineage (NCBI taxonomy): Eukaryota > Viridiplantae > Streptophyta > Magnoliopsida > Zingiberales > Zingiberaceae > Kaempferia > Kaempferia rotunda. The sequence continues at coordinate 3,946 of JBAMIB010400745.1, read as the reverse complement.
CATTAGAACCATGTTATTCTGTATGCTATCCACTGAAATGACATTATGTTTCTAGGTGCAATCCCAAGCCTCTGTAGTCGAAATGGTTCCGGAAAACTTGCAGGCGTCAAGTACTTCATCACTTGGTTTAGGGGCTTGGCAAATCTACACTGAGAAAGTTGGGTTATGGGACAAACCTGACTTTGCACAGTCTGGGCTTAAAGATCATCTTAATGTGACAAAAGATACAACTGACTATCTTTGGTATACAACAAGGTCAGCAATGCTTTTAATTTTGTATTCTACTGTCCCCTATTTTGGATAAGTGCAATTAAATTTGCACAAGGCAGTCCACTTTTCATGAACGGAGAATATTCTAGTTCCAATGTAGTCTTCTGTCTTTGGCATCTATATAAATAGCCAGTATCCTACAGAAGTACCTCATATGTGTCATGATTGTTGGTGCATAACTGTAGTTTCAAATGCTAACCTTTCCAAATCATCGGTGTGCAGTTTGTATGTTGGTAAAAGTGAAGAAATTATTGGCAATGGGAGTAGCCCTATTCTCTCAGTTGAATCGAAGGGCCATGCTTTTCTTGTTTTTATAAACGGTGAACTTCAAGGTGCTGTTCTTTCTCATCGTATTAACTTTATTACGTATAAAATATTTGTGAATGCATGATCCCTTTTCTTCTATGTGAAACTTAACATGACAATAGGGTCACCTTGATCATATTCTCTTTTTGTTATTATGACTTATTAAGTACAGTGATTACATAAGCGATACAAATTTCAGATTCTTTTACTTGTCATACACTTTATACCTCATCCCCTTATACCATGTGTATTCTAGTTATTGTTGGTAGTTATGAATCACCTTAGATTGCTTCATTCAAATGAACTCGTAAATAAGGTCTATTTCTTCCATTTTGCAGGTAGTTCTTATGGTAACTCCGGAAACTTACATTTGAGGTTTCAGGCTCCTGTAGTCTTAAAGACAGGGGAAAATGAAATTGCTATCCTTAGTATGACAATTGGAATGTATGTAAGTAGTTAATTCGGCTTCTCTGTGCTCTAATTGGAGAGTCTTGGATCGTGTATCTTATTTTCGAAAATACAGGAACAAAGCATGAGTTTTTCTGAGATTGATTTTATCTTTCTAATCCAACCAAATATTGTTCCTCTGTTTGAAGAACGCAGGACCACTATATGAATGGCAAGGTGCAGGATTAACCAGTGTCAAATTATCTGGAAACAGAATTGGAAGTTTAGATTTGTCGACAAATTTGTGGAAGTACAAGGTAACCATATCATCCCTTGCACTCTATCATTGATTATTTAGCTGATGTTGTCTGGCTCAAACTTTATTAAAAAAAAGTCAATGAAATTGTTACTGACTTTGATGGTCTCCTCTTGCTTCTACTGCAGCTTATGCAATCTAAATCTAAGATTCACTTGCATTTATATGCATAAATAGTTGAGAAGTATTCGTACAAGATTTTCGTTACTAATTTATGTACTTTTACAGATTGGGTTGCAAGGAGAGCACTACAATATCTTCAACACAGACATCACTGATATCAAGTGGATACCAGTATCAGAACCACCGAAAAATCAAGCTCTCATTTGGTACAAGGTATACTTTTTCAACATATTTTTCCCACAGAATAGGATCATAGCAGCATCCATATATGCTCATGTGCATTGATGTTGTATGATATATTAATATGAACTGTGTTCAAATGCCATTTATTCTTAAATCATTGTTGTTCATGCTATCTTTCACTCTTCATTTAGTTCGACATATATACTGCATATGCTAAGCTCAATTTCCATTGCTTTATGTCGGAACGCATTTTCAGAGTGATTTTGGCACTATCTCACATTTCAGGTGGCAGTGGATCCTCCCGAAGGGAATGAACCTGTCGCGCTCGATATGTTATCGATGGGGAAAGGCCATGTTTGGGTGAATGGAAAGTCTATAGGAAGATACTGGCTTGTAACAAGTTCTATATATGCTAAATGCACTCCACATTGTAATTACACAGGCAAATTTAAACCAGACAAATGTTTGACAAGATGTGGAGAACCCACTCAAAGATGGTGAGTAGTCTCTCTATAAATTGCATTTGATATGCTCTCTTAAATTAGCCAATTCATTGGTGCTTTTATCTCTGAACACAGGTACCATATTCCAAGATCCTTTTTTAAGTCATCAGGGAACACCCTCATCATTTTCGAAGAGAAAGGCGGCGATCCGACGAAGATCACTTTCGCGAAGAGGCAAGAGACCATGATTTGTAGTTTCATATCTGAGGACCATCCTCGACTAGATTTGGGGAACGGGGACGTGAACAGCAAAGATAATGCAGTAGGTGCTTTGATGAATTTGAAGTGTCCTGAGGGAACCTCCATCTCCTCCATAATCTTTGCAAGTTTCGGTAACCCGAGTGGAACATGTAGCTCGTATCGCCAAGGCAGCTGCCACTACTCGAACTCCATTTCTGTCATTGAAAAGGTGAATTTCAGACTCTGAAGCTCGTTGATGAATAAGGTAATGTTCTTCTTGGTTGGTAACTCTTGTGCTCGCATGTTTGCAGGCGTGCCTTCACAGAAATGAGTGTTCTATCTCATTTGTGAATGAGAGCTTCACTGAAGAGGACTTGTGCCGTGGCATAACCAAAGCACTGGCTGTTGAAGCTGCATGTAACTAGGTAGATAATGTGTTGAGTAAACACTCTAGATGATGAAGAGGAGCTCTGCTTCTCCCTTCCTGTGGACTGGAATAAGATTCTTAGGGAAGATGTAGTTTGTTTGGATGCAGGACTGAATCTTTTTTATTATTTTACTAATTACAAATCCACTTTCTCTTCAATTCTCAGGATAATCGTTATTTTATCCATCGTCAGTTGGTATTAAAGCACATCAAATCCAATGGAAGGTCGTTGTGGCTGCGGTCGTAACATGTAGGTTTTGATTGAGGAAGTCGAGCACCGTAGTTATGGTATTTAGGATGTGATAACGATTGAAGATTTATAGAGGCAAGCCATGAATTTAACCCAACTTCTAGTGACGCGAAAGCTTAAAGATTACGAGATCTCATATTGTAAATTTGAGTCTACCTTTGAGAACTCATATCACCACTGAGTTATATATCGAAACCACAGTGATTGAGAGGAGCATTATGAAGACTTTGATTTTCAAGTTCATATGTCTGAATTTTATGGTACGTTATAAGCAAAGAGCTTGGTTGATTGGATCAACGAAGTGAAGTGAATTTTTAATTATAAGGAAGTTCTAAATTAGATAAACTGAAGTTGACTGTCATCCGACTCAAGGGTTGAGCATCGTGCGGTGGGAGTAGTTGCAACGCTCACAAGACAAATAATGCAAAGTAAAATTCATTAACCGAAATGATGAAGAAGAAGATGAAAAATAACTTCCTTCCCTTTGGATACACTTAACCTCTATCTCTAAGGACTTCATACATTGAGTCAGGATGCAATATTCCAACATGTCCTAATTAGTGAAAAGTCATAGAATTGAAAGCCAATGATTTGGGGAGATCAAAATTGTTTAACTAGCTCACCTTCAGGATTCACATTCTATTTGACAGTCATTAACACCCCGTTTGGAATGGTTTTAAGTGATGGAATTGAATTGACTTTCATCAGGAATTGAATTCCTTGATTTAGAATTAGTTAGTAAATAACAGAATTGAATTGAATTCCTTGCTTTGGAATGAGTTGGTAGATAACATAATTGAATTGAATTCTTATAATTTTACCCTTATTTCATAAAACTTAATATTCTTTATAAATTAGATATCATTTAATTATTCTAATAACAATTTCAAGCTACCTAGAGTTATCGAATAAGTTTGAATAATCTTTGAGTGTTCAAACTTATTTTATATATGTGTTTAAGTTTATTTATTTAGTTTAACGAGTTATATAAACTTATATAT
>JBAMIB010400736.1:0-10008 GCA_037177415.1 Kaempferia rotunda | reverse complement strand
ATAATGACGTGATATTATCCACTTTAAGTTTAAGCACTTTGTTTTGCTCGTGAAATCTACCAAAAATGCCTAATAAAAATAGATATATTTTTCTCTTATAAACTTATGATTTTTCTTATATATTTTTAGTGTGGAACTATATTTACAATATTACAAACCAATAATCCCTAGTCATGGAGTGCTTTCATTTTTTTTATTCAAATTTTATTTTAATTAAATTATTATTCTCTAATAAGCAAAATCAATATGAGATAATGATATCGTTCTATACCATAGATATCTTTAGATAATATTCATCGTACCTATAATGGTGGTAGTCTTTTTCATTTTTTTTATAATTTAAAATATTATTTTAATTAAATTATCACCTTCTATTTAGCAAAATCAATATAAAAAAATGATATTATTTCAGCAGCTAGCAATCACCTACATGTTACAACTTATTATTACGACCTGAATTTTAAAATCCAATCCAAAAGTATTTTGGATAGTCTACTTCAGATAAGACGCTCGTTCCGGGGTGTAAAAAATAAACTGATCCGATGATTCTTCAAGTTACTCAGCAAAAAATTAAGTTTGGATTGATAATTTATAAATTTAGATAGAAAAATTTTGGATTGAAAATTTTCAAATCAGGTTTAGACTGATCCGAATTTAGAGTTTAGTGAATTTTTGAGATTAAATCGAATTTTTGATGGAGTATTAAAATAAAAAATGAAAAATTATAAGAAAACTACTTTAAAAAAAATATCATCTTAGACTAAACACGGAAGGGTATATTTCTATTTGGTTGTTAACGTTCTCTGCTAGTTTTTGGCGTAAAAAAAATCGCTTGTCCCCTCGTCAGCGACTCTCCGATTCACGTGTATACAGATTTTTTCGATGTCCGACTGCTTGTTTACCGACAATATCAGTTAAAATTTTATAAAATATTAATAATTAAGAATGAAATTTTTTACATTATATTTATTATTTGTTTTTATAAATATTAACAAAATAAATAATTTTAATAATTAAAAAAAAATAAAGAAACGTCTTCGTAAACACGGAACTGCACCCATATGAGGAAGCCGCACTTTTAGAGCATTCAAGACTCCAAGTCAGACCGCGAGCTCCTCTGTGGCCGTTTATAACTGGTGCTAGCCTATGGGTCCCTTATGTCCGAGTTCCTGATGGCTACTAATCTACGCTTACCCGTCAAGGCAACTAACTTCGTTTGACCGCCGAAGCAAAGGACGCGCCGGCACGAGAAATCCGTTGCGGTGCTCCACCGGACCAAGATACCGAGTTCACCTTCTGTACGTGGCCGTTTATCATTCGTCAAGTTTAAAATATCTTCGACCGACGACTCCACTTCCGCTGACGACTATCGTGATTGCGTCTCACGCTCTCTTTCTCTCTGTCCCCGGGAAGCAGCAGCGCAGCATCACCATGGAAGCTCGCTAGGGTTTCCGATCGGCCCTGTTCTCCTTCTCCAGGTCCATTCCGAGATGGCGCCTTTTCGCTCGCTAGGATTCCTCCTCGTCCTCGCCTTCGCCCCGTTCCTTCCCTCGTCGGAATCCGCTTGTCAGAGCGGCTGCGCACTCGCCCTCGGGGCCTACTACGTAACCCCCAACGTCAACGCCAGCTACATCGCACCCCTATTCGGCATCTCCGACTTCAACGCACTCGGACCTTACAACCCCAGCGTCGGTGACCTCAACAGCATCCTGAGCGATAGCCGACTGCATGTCTTCTTCAGCTGCGACTGCATCAATGGCGAATTTCTAGGCCACAATTTCTCCTACCGCGTCATCTCGGGGAATACCTACATAACCATCGCCGGCGACGTGTACGCCAACCTGACCACGGTGGCTGCGCTCGCCCATTTCAACAGCTTCCCAGAGAATAACGTGCCGGCTGGGGCGAACATCAATGTGATTGTCAATTGCTCTTGTGGAGATAGTGCGGTGTCGAGTGCCTACGGCCTGTTCGAGACTTACCCGATCCGCTCGGGGGAGAACCTGGCATCCATAGCCGCCGCTTACAACTTCACCTCGCAGGAGATTTTGCTGCAGAATTATAACCCTGGGTCAAGTTTCACTTCTGGAACGGTGTTTATACCAACCACAGGTGAGGCCTTTTCATGTTGGGAGAAAATTGGATTCCGATTCAGTAACTTCACTCGAGCAAGAAAGTAGTTTTTTTTTTTTTTAATGTTTGTCTAATTGACTTCATCACTTACCCTGCTTCTTACGACTTCACTGCACGATAGCACTGCATCATTTACTATTTTACTGTCTGAGAGTTTTATTTATGTGATGGAATAAAATCCATGTTTGGTTAGCGTGCTCTGATACTAGAAAAGATTATAAATCTCATGAGGTGGCTGGATTAAAGAGCCTATCTAAGAGATGCTATTATGATTATGATTATGATTATGATTTTTCCGTGACTAGTTAATGAAGTATAATTATATAAGGTATCAATTTAAAGGTGTTAGAAATAAAACTAATTATTTCTACAATATACCTATTTTTTGGATTTGCCAAACTTGTTTTATGAATAATAGGGCATTCCTAAATCTTTTCTAGGAATCTTGGATTTTATTTTCCTAATTTATAGAGAACAAGGCCTAATATTTTAGGTCCTCTATAATTTCATAGGAGTTGATGAGATTTAGTAAGTTCGCTATTTGAGTGCATATCCCTGGTAAAAGTGACAATAATAATGGACTCCAGATTATGTACGTGGATTGCCAATCTGTTAAACCTCATCAAGGAACTGACTCAATTAGTGGAAACTTCATGACTGTTGAGTGGCATTACTTGATGGGATTGCATGTCTTTAGTACCACTATGTAGAGTTGAAGATTGCTTTAACGTCACTTGCTAGATCCCACTACCTCAAATTGCGCACTTATAAATCCAAATTTAGCATATCTAAGTTGCAGAATAATCTTCACCACAAGGCCACATAGTGTAATTTATGTAACCCTTGGTAGAATTACTAGAATAGCACATTCATATAAAAAGAGAACAAAAGCAATTTAATATGGTTCAGCCTAAGCCTACATTCATGAAGTCCATGAATCTAAGTCTATATAATATGAGAGCAATAATATTAGAAAAATAGACAAAATTCTTCATTAAAGCGTCTCTTAGGATGAAGAAGGCGAAAGCCTTAATTCTAGTGTTCCTCATACATAAAAAAAAAACTCTCAATGGAAAGAAAGTACATTTTTCTTTCGAAGCCTCTTGGTTTTCCATAATCTCTATATGCTCTTTAAAGCATCTCCTAAGATCCATGATTCTCTTAGATAAGAAATTCACAACCCTCATGTGCATATTCGTCACAACCTCAAAAACATGCTAAAACCACAAGGGTATATGCTGAAATCTTCATCTCCTTAGTAGGACACAAACACACAGGAACAAAACAAGAGAAATTTAAGATGGGTAGAATACAACACTTTAATATATGAATAATAATACAAGAAAGGAGAAAACAATGTCACCTTATACAACCTATATAATGTCCCTCTCGGCTCTCGGTCAACCCTAGACTTCTCTCCGTCATTGGTTGAGAAAAGTGGAAAACCTCACTTCAAGTGCTCTTTGGACAACCACTAAGCTCTCCACAAGAAGAAACTTTCTTTTTCTACAGGTCTCTTAGTTTCTCACAGCCACCATATGCTCTCAAATGTGCCTCTTAAGCTCCAAAGTCTAGGGTGCTCTGGCAGTAAGAAAATTCACATGAGCACATCCGCCAAACATAGGGTTTTTAGTGCACTGGGATATAGCTTATTGGACCATGTTGGAAATTTGGCTGTTGGAGTAGCTTTTCTCAAACCATACCACTGACTTTAATGAAGTGTAACTGTGTTTCATTTTGTACATCTGCTTTTCCAGAGTAGCAGGCTCTTATCTTTCTTTGTTCTTTTTCATTTCATTATACTGACTAGAATATTTGTTACTTGATTTTGCAGACCCAACTGGAAGCTATCGCCCTCTTTCCTCAAGGTAAATATTGATGCTCACCAGTAGTGACTTTTACCGTTCTAAATGTAATCTAATACAAATTTTGCACTACTTTGCTATTCAGTGCAGGTTATAGGTCTTCTTAGCTGTTCTACCTTAAAGATTTTTTTATCTGTGTAGCAGATGGGTATAAATCTGTCATGGAAAAGTAAATCTCCTTGGATTACTGACTCATGTGGAGGTTATTGTTGCTGTTGTGAAAATCGACAGGAATTTCTGGGGGTGCTATTGCTGGGATTATTGTAGCTGTAATTGTTGCATTACTATTGGGAATTTGTTTATACATATATCATCGAAGGAGAAAGAAGACAAAGAAAGCCTTGTTCCTGCCACCAACAGAAGGTATCTTACGCTACACGCCCGTCATAATTGTATATTGAGACTACATTAGAATTGGAAATTCAGAGTTTTTGGTGTTTTCTACATTCTCAAATTCATTCAGTTTTTTATGGCAGAACAATGTTTAAAAAAAAAAAATAAAGCAATGTTTGTTTCACGCTACACTTACTATGATAACTGAACAAATCAATTATTGGTTTATGCATAATATGGCATCATAGAATGTGCTGCTCGAAAGGTTGTTGCCATGTGTCACTATTTGGGACTTGCATGCAAACAAAATAGGAAATGGATGTGGTCAGGTACGGAATGCCCAATCGTGACAAGATGTCCACCCTATATTTTATATGTACTTAGACATCTATGCCACATTATTGATACATTATAATTTATGGACTGCATACAAAGGAGTATTTATTGGTACTTCTGGACCTCTTGTCAAAATCCCAAATCTACATGCCACACAGCTGCATGATGATTAGACAGAGGTGCAGCTAATGCAAGCATCGAACTCTCTTTACAAACAATAATATGTTGTAGAAGTCTGAAAGGTTTTTGACATATTTCATCTGGTTCTGAACTTCTGATTTAATATAAGGATTCTCCTTGTAAAAGGCAGTGATGAAGTTCCAAACAGAAGTATCAGAGATTTTTACTGATGAGCATTTTATTGTAAAAACAACGGAAGAAAAGGAATTAGTGATGAAAATAATTTAGCAAGAATAGCTGAAACAATAGCTCAAGCACATACTATTTTTTCTTTGCTAAGATCACCAATCAGATGCTATCACTTTAGGGCCAGTCTCCTAAATTGAGGGAAATAAGCTAGGGAAAGAAAGTAGGTATTAAAAAAAATTTGAGGAAATGAATAGAGAAAATTTTCCTTAATTTGTGATTCCTTGGAAGTAAAGAAAGATGGCGGGAAAGTTTAGATTCACAAAATTTATTGTTTAAAGATGTAAAAGTTTATTTATCAGATTTAAAAAATGTTTTTGGTCAGATTTTGACTTTGGTCAAAGCTTGCATAGTATCTCTTTTGTTCGAATTTGGCATGTGCTGCACAAACATTTCCCAGCACATTGCTTCCATTCTGCCAATTTTGCCCTAAGAAATGGTGGGGAATAGGTATGTCCTTTGCCTATCCGTCCTCTGTAAGAAATTGACCATAAAAAATAAAATCGGTGTTAACTTACCAGAACTAATCAATGTATTTTCCATTTCCATTTAATGGTGATATAAAATTAGTAAGGTTAAAACTAGTGTTAGCGTACCTAGTTAAGTTGATACTTCAGCCATTATTATAATTAAATATTGTAATCTTAATGGAAGGGCTGAGGCTTATTTGAATCGGTATGAGCTTGGTCAACTTGCCTCAATTGGAATCTTTCTGGCAAATGAATATGGGTGAGATTAGATTATGTTTGGATTGTGAATGATCACATTTGAATATCCTGAAATTAACTCAGGTCTCTAAATTTTGGAATATCCACCTTGGAAAAACTTTCTAAACTTCTTTGTGATGAAGACCATTAATTCATTATCCCTAAGTTTGCTTCAGAATGTATGGTCATACTACTTTGTTGGTCGCTAACACACCCTTTTTCTTTTTGAAGCAGAAGCTTCAATATACAGTGCAGGAGTTACATCCCGTGTGGATAGTTCCCCATTTGCAGGCATTACTGTTGACAGATCAGTGGAATTCCCTTACGAAGAGCTTGCTACTGCTACCAATGATTTTGGCCTGACAAATAAAATTGGAGGGGGTGGCTTTGGAATTGTTTATTATGCGGAGCTGAGAGGAGAGGTTAGCTGCATGACGCAATTACAATAGCATTGAATTTGAACTGCTTTTATCAATGGATCCCCTAGGTTGTGGGGCGACATCCGCCAACCAAACCAAATCAGATTATTTTATTTATACCACTTTATTTGGTTTATTTTTTTCTATGACATGGTTACTAGATTCGCTATTTGATCATGATAACAAACGCTGGAGGGTGCAGGTACCTGTAGCAAATCTGTTCCTGTATTGGGAGATGCTTACGAGTCTTGAGTATTATGCTCAGGTTTTGTGTAGCTCTTCTTTGGGTCATGTGGTCCTGTAGGATGTACCAGTTGCCCCATTTCTCACAGAATAGAAAGGACCGGAAAGGGGCTAATGTGTTTGGGAAGAATATGCCAAGAGGAGGTGTTGGGTCATCATGTCTTTTCTCTGTTCAGATTCAATGAAAAGAGTAGCTATTAGTCACTCAATATCTTTTTTTTTTTCAAAAAAAAAAAATGACAACAAAGCTTTGAGGGGTCAACTTTTACTATATAGAGTAGTTCATTAACTACTATTTATTTGTTTCACTATACCATCAATAGTTGGACTACTGGACCAACTTCCATTTAACTTGCAAGGTCAGAGATGTAGAGCAGAAACTTCTTGAGGTTGGAATTAGAGGTTTCTCAGACTGCTTTTACGTGACGGCACTGAATGATTGTCTGATATTCTCATCCATGGAAAGTTTGTATAACAATGCCTATAGCTTGGGAAATTGAATACGTTTTAGTACTCAGTTAAGCAGTTTTGAAGGAAAAGCCTACAATTTGAGTATGGGCTTTGGATTATTAAGAGCGTAATTTGTTATCCAATAAGTTTTTATCTTAAGATCACTTCTCTGTAAGTGCACCTAAAGAAAAACTTTTCTTTTCCTCTACTCAATTTATCTTGTTCTTCCTTACAGAATCTCTCTCCTAATCTTTGATCTTCCTTCTGCAGAAAGCTGCAATCAAGAAAATGGACATGCAGGCAACTAATGAATTTCTTGCTGAGCTGAAAGTTTTAACAAATGTCCATCACTTGAATTTGGTAAGTTTTAATTTATTCTATACAACATGCGTTGACAGGATTACACATTTTGCTTGGCCTTTGCCATCTTCCATTTTCTAGCTAAAGAGTTATTTTTTTCACTTGGGGATCCTGATTGTTGCCAAATCCTGCGGAAGTATTTTGATATAAATCAATTTATGAAATTAGCTTTTATTTTATTCCAATGCTTGGATAAAATTGATACAGCTAACCCTAAATAGTTAGGACTCAAGAGTGGTTATCGCATGCTATAACAACAGCTGGAAACTTCAGTAGTTGTCAGTTGTCATACTTATATCTCATCAAACCAATTGGTTTTAGCTTCATGACCTTTTTAAAAATTCTGGATACGTCTGAATCCAATCATATATGAATCCTATTGATTGGTCTGTATGACTATATTAACCATGTTTCAAAAGTATTTTTACTAAACTACACTTTCCTTATGTTTTTAAATGTTGGAATATGTTTGTTTGCCTGTTTTACCAACCTGACCTATCTCATATTGAATAGGTGAACATTTTACCTTGTATAGTTTCTCCAGTTATACAGTTGCAACCCTTCAGCAAGTTTTTTCCCTCACCAAGGATTATCTATATGTTTTAAGTTTTAATTTTTTATTTTTTTTGACACAAAAAATGGTTTCTACCGCCCAACCCATGATACATCCTGTCAGCATATTTGTAATAGTTAAGTTACTTGTTATTCGTATTCTATTTTATCCAGCATGTTGCTACGAATACAAAACATGGCGCCATTCAATAATAGCCTTAGATAACCTTATTGACATAAGTAGAATTTGAAATGCCCCTGTTCCAGTTAATGACTTATGGTTCACTCTTATCTTTTGAAAAAAAAAAAAAAAATTTAAACGAAAAAAAGGTGAATTTGGAATGCCCCCACCCTGTATCGGTATTTTTAAATCACGGTTACTAAGTACCTTAGTTTGGTTCGTGAATTGGAATAGACACAAAATAACAATTCTTATGTTAGTAATATGAATCTTATGTAGAATAGATAAGGGATTGTTTTCACAATAATAAAAATTTCCACCTGAAATATTTTGTTTGACTCGCTCAGCTAGCATGATCTAAGCTAGTCAGGTGCCCTCTTGGCTGATTGACTCATCTAACCTAAGAGGCCTGCTCAACATGAGTGTCCCAATTAATCGGTTTGGCATGGCCAATCTGCCTAGCCCTACTAGACCATTGGCATGCCCAACATTATTGGTGCGCTCAACCAAACCGGTTCAGCTAGCATGCTCAACCCACTAGGATACTCTCTTATGCCTTGGCATGCCTGATCACTTTTTTTTTATAGCTGTGTCGGTCGACATTAATAGTAGATATTTTTGGAAGGGTTAAATTGAATAAAAATATGTATTAATTGAATGAAATAGAGGAGGAATAATTGTTTTAAGAATCACAATTCCATGAGCTTTAGTATTTTAAGTTTATTTTTGCAATCAAATATTTGAATGTAAATTCTGTGGGAATTCACAGGGAATCATTAAGTCGAGCACATCATTATTTTCCCAAAAGCATATATTTTGGAATTTGATCCCATGTTAGTCTGAGATTGCATAGTATTTCTTTATCTGTTATGATTTTTTTATATTTAGGACCAAGGTTTAAAATTTCAAGTTGTGTCAAAGTTTCGATTTATGACCAGAACAATATGATTTGGATACCGTTTCGTGCTATGCCAAGATCATTTTGATACTTTTTAAATATAAAATATATTAATTAAAAATATTTTTATTAATATTTGAGCACTATAGATGTTTATTTCTAATTAGATTTGATATTGTCTCGTGAAACATTTGATCTTAATTGACTAAAAGTTGATTTAGGGTTAAATGAAGTTCATCAAGTAAATATGGCATGATTAAGTAGATTTAAATTGGATTTATTTTGATCAACTTAAAATTAAATTAAATTTATATAAAAAATAATTTAATTTATTAATAATAGTATATTTTATAAGAATAGAAATTATATTATATATATTTTTATCATTTTCTAATAACTTTTCACTATTTACCTTGTGGAAGCATTTAGGAACAAAATTAACCTTAGATAAATAGGACAAGGTCGCGATGGACCCCACAATCCACCGTGAGCAGAGACAGTGACAGAGCCACGTAAAGGCAGTCTTGTGCTGTAGCCCACCCCTTACGTGGCTTCTGTAAGATCGATGGCACGTGAGGATAGGGGTGAATCACGTGACTTTTAAAAACTTTTCTTTTGAACTCTTTTAAAAACAAAGTGCGCAGCAGAAAGATAACACACAGAAACACACAAGTATAAAGACGCAAAGGATTTACTTCGTTCAGAGCCTTTGACGACTCTTACTCGAAGGCCTGCACTCGCTGAATGCTTTCCTTGGGCAGCCCACTAAAACCTTCTTCCGTAACCGCCGAAAGAGAAAATCAAATACAGATAGATAAGAAATAGAATAAGTGTAACAACCTACACTTTCCTTATGCAATAACTTAAATAAAACATAAACAATCTTATACCGACAAAATGAAGATCGAAGAGGATTGCGCGCAGATCGTTGGAGCAGGTGTTTTCAGTGCAGACCACAAGAGTGAAACTTATTTGAGTTGATGTTGTGAACCTCCTAGTCGAACTGCTTTTATAGTGCATCTCCAAGCTCCCGGACCTGGTCCGGGCGCCTCCAGTGTCGCTGACGTGGCACATCATCGTTAAAAATTCATTCCCAAAGTTTTATCCAACTCCGGGCGCCCTGAATACTGGCATAACTCAGCCAACGGTCGCATGCCAGCTCAGT
>JBAMIB010400691.1:0-10011 GCA_037177415.1 Kaempferia rotunda | reverse complement strand
GCTCACCCAAACCCATTTCCGTCCTTCTCCTCGAGCAAGCTTCCTCCCGGCTTCTCGTCCCTTGGAACTCCGCGCACGTCCTTCTCGTCCGCCGGTGTACTCTTCCGCAGCTCCCACATCCCTCGGATGCGGCGAGCCCGTCGGCTCTTTCTCCCACGCCATCCTTCTCGTCCGCTGCATCTTTTGCTCGACTTCTTGTGATCCTAAGTTCCTACACACTTAGTCACAAGGTTAGACACACACAGGACCTAACCTAACTAGGTTGATCACATCAAACTACCTTGGGGTACTTACATAAACAACTTGAGGACTTAGCATCCAATCGGGGCGGAGTCTAATTGGGCAATATGTCTAAAGGATACGATCGAGCCAGGAGGATTTGGGCACCAATCGAGCCAGGAGGACTCGAGATCCGATCAAACAAAGGTCCAATCGGATAAAGTGTTCGATCAAGTTCAGGGATCATGCTAGACTGACCAAGGAGAAAGGTTTGCTCAGAGTCAGTAGACCAACCTTATCCTGTATTCATGGAAGGAACTCGAGTAGTGTGACTACCCGCACTAGTTGATTCCTCCCTGATTTTGACCATCACATCAGCTAGCCTTCTTGACTTCGACCCCAACTCTAGGAGCCCTACCTTCTTCGCAGTATCAATCTCATTGAGGGAACTAGAGTACTTATTCTCCATTGATCAGACATTGTTTCATTTTCAATATCATGTTAAATAATTATGTAAGTCATTCAGTGCCTTATTTCTCTAGGCACTTTCATACCTCTATCGGAATATCATCTTGTTCAATAGCTTTTTCATTATTCATCTCATTTAAATCTTGTACTACTTCTGAAGTTTGAATTATACGATAAAAATTTAAATTTCTATACTCATTTGGACTACCGAAATTAGCTAAGTTAAGTTGATCACCTAAATTTTTATTAAAAAGTAGATGAAAATACTTGTTTCATAGCTCTTTTATTTCTCCATCGTTTACTAGTATCATATTGCATTCATCTTTAATATATTTAATTTACTAAGATCTCTTGTCCTTCTTTCTCTCACTTTAGTTATTATATAAATGTCTCTTTCGCATTCTTTTATATTTAATTTTTGATATAATCGTTCAAAAGTTTTATTTTTATTTTATTCAGTATTTTCTTAGCCTCATTCTTGGCAATTATATATTTTTAAAAGTTTTTTTCATTCTTACAAATATATAATTCCTTAAAGTTGTTCGTTTTTTCCGTCACTTTCTCTTGTATTTTCTCATTCCAGTACTAAGATTCCTTAGTTGTGCATGTCCCTTTGACTTACCAAGTACACTTTTAACTATTATTTTTAACTTTAATATCATCTTATCCCATATCGTATTAGAGTAACCGTATATTTCATCCAATAAATATATTTTACTTTCCATCCTTTAACTTCCACCACTTAATTTTAGGAGTCATATATATTTTTTTCTATTAATATTATACTTAAGGCGTATATCCAACACTCTAACCTATGTTGGGTAGTTAAGCTTTCTCCAAGAATGATCTCACAATCTTATAAATCTTTCTATTCCTCTTCATAACCATAAGAAAGTCAATTTATGATTTATTATTCTCACTTTTGAACCTGACTAAGTGTTCTTCTCTTTTCTTAAAAAATGTATTAGTTAATATAAGATCATATGCTATTGCAAAATCTAATATAGTTTTTTGTTCTTCATTTCTTATTCCAAACTCATAATCTCATATAACCTCTCATATTTCTCATTTTTTATTCCAACATGCTCATTTAGATCACCTCTTATTAAAATCATTTCATTTGGCAAAAAGTTTTATAATACTTCATCTAAGTCATCCCAAAAGCTTGATTTGGTAGTTTTATCTAATTCTACTTGCGGTGCATATACGCTAATTATGTTCATAATTTTTTCGCCATTATTATCTTAAGAGTTACAATTCTATCATCTTTTCTAACTACTACTACAATTGCATCTTTTAACGAACTATTTACAATAATATCCACTACCTTTCTTATTTTACTCTTTCCTATGTACCATAATTTAAAACTCATTTTGTCTCTTGTACACATAAAATATTAATTATTCTCCTAATCATTATATATACTACCTCTATTGATTTAGGGTTCCTATGTTCATGTTCTAAATCTTAGACTATTAATTTTTCTATCATATTTATTATTATCCAATCTATGGTGTGTGAACTCTTGCATATTTAACGCTACACTAAAGTTCTCATGGAGATGTAGCGGTCTTTGTCAATACGTTATAGTCGAACTCTGCAACACGAACTCTTGCATATTTAATGCTATACCCGATTTCTGGAAATGTAACTGTCCACGTTGAAGTCAGACCCTGCAATGCGTTCATTCTGGGAAAAAACCTAACATTAACACAATAGTTTAATGAATCTATTCATTGAATATTTGTCATAGTTTTAACACTGACTGGTAACATAACATAACCCTCCTTCTTTATCTAAACTTGGGACTGAATCATCATGGGTAGAGTTAACCTCTATGATATACTTTAGGTTAATTACTAAAAAAATTTACCTTAAGCTTTATCAAATTTAGTAAATCTATTTGGTAAATACTAGTTACAACTATAACAAATTTATTAAACTGCTATTTTTTTCATGTATGGAAGAACAAAAAATCTCTCATTCTAAAGCTTCTAGCTATTCTGATATTATCTTCTTTTTTTTCTTTATTTTCTATTTTATAAAAAATAAATTGGAGTATGAAATTTCTCAATCTCTACT
This sequence comes from Kaempferia rotunda, assembly GCA_037177415.1. Taxonomy (NCBI): domain Eukaryota; kingdom Viridiplantae; phylum Streptophyta; class Magnoliopsida; order Zingiberales; family Zingiberaceae; genus Kaempferia; species Kaempferia rotunda. The sequence goes on along the minus strand of JBAMIB010400691.1, from coordinate 7,242 downwards.
CAAAGAGTCTTTTTATTAATGATCTCTTTTAGATTTCATACACCTAACGGATCATTAGACCTAGAATTGGGCCTAAGGTCCAAATCACATAATTAAGTTAGCATTGTTCTTTCTTCTTACTAACAAAAAAGAAACATAAAGTAAGCCTTTAACAAGTTATTAGACCTTGCATAAGTACAAGAGAAAGCAAAATCTGCGCCTCAAGAAGACATGCAATTGCCTGAAACTTTGTTCCTGTTATTTTTTTCCCATTTCATTTTTCTCCAATAACATTAATTATAAACTACGAACACAATTTTGCTCTTACAAGGTGGTGAAAACTGATCGCATTTGGTTGCTACGTGTGCTATTAACAGAACTAAAGACGAGATGCAAAACTTAGCATACCAGTTACAAAAACACAACGGTGGACCTCTCATGGCACTTCCCAAGCAGCAATCTGAATAGAGTGGATGAACAGTTGAATGAAACAAGTTTCCTATTCATCCACAAGCTGAAGTCATCATTATCAACCCAGCAGCTTCAATTTTTACAAACCGATGCTCAATCATCGAGGAGATCCATTGAGCATTGGGGCCTTGGACAGGGTAATGTCAAGCCAAGGATCTGAAGGGTTATAGCTTGGCTTCGTTGGATAGAGTGATGAATTCACTGGACTGTAGTTGACTGGTTCGGCTGAATAAGCTGGATGGGGAGGAGAAGGTAAGCAACTTCTGTTAGACTGTTTGAATTGCCTTAATGGACTTGAGCAAGGGGAGACAGGCAAAGACATGTTCGCTCTCATGCTAGGCAAGTCCCTGCACGAAGAAACACTGAATGCTAGTCCATGTACTGATGTACAAATAGGAATGCGTTACTCCAAGCTAGAACCTGAATACCTCGAGTTCTTGGACGATAGGGGAGACATCAAGTGCAATCCGGATGGGTGTCTCATACTATAATCTCTTTCTTGTAGAGGATTAATTATATTCGAATAAAAATCCTTATTGCCCTGTTGATGCATCAAGGAGGCAACATTAATATTGCCTATGTGGACAAAAATTATAGAAACAATTTGTACAGAGAATTAGTTTCCAACACATTTCTAACTTCTGTTACTGCATATTAATGGAAATATGTGGAAATTACAGATCAAGTTCACCTTACTTAATCTAAGAACCAATTCAAAAATATGAGATACTTTTCAATAGCATGAAGTGAATATAATAAATAAGTTAGATTTAAGCATGCCAAATAAGTTTCTCTGAGATTACCATTATTGGATTTGCCTTGGGGACAGAATAGGGCACTTCGTTAACCGTATTCCACTTTGCAACCTTGATAAATGTTTGGTCTCGAATGAAGGGGTGAAGCATCAGATGAGCTGCTGAGGGACGCGCAGAAGGGTCACGCTGCAAGCATAGCTTTAGAAAATCCTTTGCTTCGGGAGAAAAATGGTCTGGGATTTCAGGTAGATCTTTACTATTAGCAATTTTAAATATCGCAGCAACCTGTTGATTAGAACATAAACACAAATATGAAGATTTGTCTAATATATTGAAAACTAACTTGGAAGAGCTTCCGTGTTGGACATTTATTTCTTTTGCAAAATAATGTATGAAATAAGGTTAACATACCCCTTCAAATTGGCTCCATGGAGGCTTGGAAGTTGCCATCTCAATAATTGTGCAACCCAGACTCCATATATCCACCGTGAGGTCATACCCACTGCTATTCATGACAACCTGCATCAGTAAAAGTTTACAAGGATTTGAGCATTTATTGGTCTACATAAATTCCAAAAGGCTAAGTGCATAACTATGTGCAAACTTATTGCTTGAAAGGATTATTTGATAAGTTTACCTCAGGAGCCATCCAGTAAGGACTTCCTTTAAAAGATCGTATTGCAGTGTATGCACTCATCTGTTTCCCAATGAACAATGTCAAAAATAGAAAAAAGTGAGAAAAATAAGAAACCACATAAATTAGCAGGACAAAGGAACCTTCAGTAGTATAGGCACAGCAAATAAAATATCAAGCACATGAATAATAGAATAAAAGAGAACCAAGTCTACTTTTTCTTGAAGTTAATACATTACATCCATGTTAAACATAATTTCATCCAAGAACAAAATATTTGTAGTCCGTGCATTCACTATCTTTCAGTTTGACCTCACTTAGCCTTAGTTCCTTCAATCCGCTTTAATTTCTCCTCTGAGATTGAATTTAAATTAATATGACAAATTTGTGTCCATTATTCTAGTACTTTAGTACATAAACTTCTCTACCAATTCTTAGCCGTGAGTAATGATGAATGCTGACGTTATCAACATTTATTTGCTGAAGATTATTAAATTTTACCTAGCTATTAATTGACCACTTGGGTTAATTCTTAAAGTTCCTACTTAGAATGGATAACACATGAATAATTTATGGTACACCTTTCTTCTTCTGTTTCCTTTCATGACATCTGATGAGAATGGTTTTTCCTAAGCAAAATCCTTTCTTTAGATCTATGAACCTATTCTTCCAAAAACAGAATTTTTCCAATGAAAGGACTAAATTAAACAGAAAGATATGGAAAAGAAAGTCTAACCATCTTTACCATGATTTAGAATTGATTTTCTTCTTTGCAAATCCAAGCAACCAAAAGGAATAGTACTAAGTTTCTCTATAGCTGTATTTTGTTGGAACATAAAATTAAAAGTGGTCATCAATTTGTTCCTCCTGTAGGAAAAAAAGTTTGCTTCTCATTTGAAAATTCTTTAGTGGTCTCTCTTCTAGGCTCTTTGTTCCCAGATTCCATCCTTACATTTCCTTCTTGCCCAATTCCTCCTTTCTTTCCTTATCATGCACCTTCTAAAAACAAGGAAATTGAAGGAGACAAATTTCATGGTGTTGAAATTACATCTCATCAACATTGCAGTCTTGACCCCAATCTGGGTTGTGTACTTCCAAAGTACGTTGACAAATACAAATACACAATTGAGATCTATAAATAATGGGCCTTTTGTAAAACAAGAGAGAAGCATGAAAAGTTCAAATAGATTCAGTTCTTGACTTGTTGATAGGAAATCCAGAGGTACGCATTACACAAGTGTAACTCAGACAGTAATATGCCCAATGGTTATCATCTTATAGATTGACCAGACGATTTCTCATGAAATTTATCATTCCGATGGAGTTAGTAATATACCAAGTGACAGTGATTTTGTACTTAGTGGATGAATAATCTTTTTAGCTTAGAATCACACTAGCTAAGCACTTTCAATTTTACAAGAATTCTGTAAGCAAAAAACCAGCAAGAACCTTACATGTTTAGCCATGCCAAAATCAGCAAGTTTGACTACACCATTAGGATCTACCAGTATGTTTGCTCCTTTAATATCTCTGCAAGATTATATTCAAGTTTCAGCCAATATAGAAGATGGGAAAACATGCAAGGTGTTAGTTGCAACTAGAAACACAAGTTGCTAAATACCTGTGTACAGTATTCCTCCCATGCAAGTAAGCAAGTCCAGAAAGAATTTGTGCAGTGTAGTTGCGTATTAATGCTTCCCCAAACGGGCCATATTCTTGAAGTATTTTGTGGATAGAACCTCCAGAAACATACTCAAGAAAAACAGATAAGGTGTCTTCAGTCTGCAGGAACAGAAGTTAAACAAAACTTGATGAGTTGTTCAAGCAAACTTTCCCAAGTAAAACTAGCCAAAAAGTCAAATAATCATTAATCTAACTTATTATAAATTCATTATCATAGCGAACAATAACTAATTTCATACAGGTAAGGGATGAAGAACTTACTAGCTCGCTGCCATAGTACTGCACAATGTTGGGATGTGAGAGCTGACTAAGCAAAGCTATTTCCTGACATAGTGGACAAAAAAGGTTCATGTTAATTTCTTAATTTCATGACTAGCAGCTACATTCAAATGACAATTAGGTACCACAGTCACGAAAAAACAAATTAAAAATACAAAGAGCATCTTATGCATCAAAACCAAAGATAAGAAAATTGCCTGGTTTAGCTGTTTGAGAGATTCCTTAGAATTTGCGTCGTCAGAGATATCTTTGACCTCTTTAATGGCACACATCTGCCCACCTTCACTGTAGCAAGGACACAAAAGACATATGTAATGTTGAATCATATTCTACATTTAAATAATAACTAACTTTACTGAAAGAGAACTAAACTTCGTAAAGGATACTCCTAATAGACAAAATATGCAAGTTCATCCATTAAAACAGGATTTAGTTTCTTTTAGTGAGTATAGAAAGTTTATAAAGCTTTGCAGACGCACATAAAGTATACCACTTACAAAAGCATGTACCTGTTGAATCCAAGATAGACATGGCCAAAGGTACCCCTGCCAAGTAATTTTCCTTTCTTCCACTGTGTCTTAGGAGAGCGTGAAAAATAAGATGGAGAACGAGGAGAGCAAGTAGGAGAACTTGGAGGCAGAGGTAGCGGATGAGGCGGGCTGGGCAAATTATCTTGCCAGCGATTTGAGGATGTTGGGGATAAGCCAAATGAACTGGGATGTACAGGAGAAGTTGGAAAATTATGTCCTCTCGAACCAGGGGAAGGATTTGCTGTTCTTCTATTAAATATAGTCTCTGTATAAGTTTCGGCATGAGAATATGAATTTTCGCCATTAAGATGTTCCAAAACTGGACTGTATAAGAAGTGTTGCCTGCTTTCAGCCACATGCTCATGCTTGTGCAAATCATGTCCTCCATTTTTTCCTCCCATGATGGGGTCAGAACACCTACAAAGAGCAGACAGTGAATCTGAAGGTCACAAATGGAAAAGTTCGATTTTGACAGAAGCTTTTCCTTGATCTAATTCATTCATGTTAAAAATAAACCAAGAATGGAAATGACAAATACTCTGTTCATGGGGGAACCAAAAAATAAAAAAAATGCACTCGATCAATAGCATGGAGAATCAAAGAAAAGGTTTAGGGCCAAGACTTATAATTCGATGGATGCTCATATGAGAAAATCCTCACAAAAGAGCTCTAAGTTTGAATATTTTCTCAGGAGCTTTAGAACATTAGGAGCCGAAAAATCATTTCCTTCAACGAAAAATAGCCAAAGATCAAAGAGATCGCCTAAAATAATTTTTTTTTTTTCACATATACAGAAAGTGAAATTCTACCTCCATTTGGCTACAAGGAAAAGTATATATCAAAACGAACGAGATACCTGTAGGACGCAAGATGCGGGGTCTCATCCGCCGACCCGGATGAGCTAACACTGGAAGTCGAAGCAGACGCCGAAGCCGACGTTGAGGCCGACGCAGATCCCGTCGACGGAAGCGGTAGAGGGAGACCAAACGATTTAATAGATTGTTCTTCACCTCCTCCCCTGCCTCGGTCGCCGACAATTGGATACTCCCCAATCTTACCAGCGACACCAAACTCGTCAAATCTAATCGATTTCTCCTTACTCCCGTGCCTCGCGTCCAAAAACTGATCTTCGAGGGTCCCCTCCGGCGTGCGCGGCGTCTCTGGCTCCGTTCGAGAGAGGGGAACGGACTTCGACTTGGATTTGTTCTTCCCCTTCCACCACGCAGGCATCTTCGCGAGACGAGGAGCTTCGATGGGCAACGAAACTCGAAGCGATCGCGAGAAGAAGAAGGAGAAGGTGGAAGGGGGGAGGAAAAGAGAGAGAAGCTTCCATTGGGTTCGATAGAGAAAGGGGACCGAAAGTGGATGATCGGTAACCCCAAGGTCCCGCGAATGATCAGGTGGGACCAAGGGTTCCTCCTGTCCAATCACCAAGAAGGTAATACTAGGTACATCTGTTATTCGTTATAGTTCTAACTAAATATATATTTTTTTAATGATTTATACACATTATAAATTTTTTTAAAAACATATCTGATAATTAAAGTTGAATTTTTTATCATCCAATTTATATTATATAATTGTATGATTTTATACCTATTAAATTAATTTTAAAAAAATATATTTAAATTTTCACTGTTTTTAAACTATAAACCTTAAATTCCACATTTATTTATAATAGATAGTTTCAAACATTTTTATTCAAGCGTTTTGGATTTTATAAATAGCCTTAACCCGTCAATTCGGACTCGGTTTCTTGGCATCTGCAATATTCGTGGGACCCGCCATTGTTATTGCGGGTAAGAAATTTGGCAGAAAGCGGGGGAATCTTGCTCTACTTAATCATAGAAGCCCTTAACCTTTCGTAAATGCAAAGTAAGGCAAACAAAATAATTGTACACGTTTTTCACGAGTTCTAGCATTTTTAATCTTGCTAAAGTTATCTGTTGACGGGACCATTCTTTGACCAATTATTTTACCAGCACTTTTTTTAGCCACCATGGAGTATTAATTTAATTTAATTCAAATTAATTTAATTTTTAAAAAAAAATTAAAAGGCATTACCAATTAAATAAATCATCAATTGAACATTTGAAAAATAAAAAGGACACTCCATCAACTATTTTATCTCAAAAATATTCTTATTTAGAGTTATTATAACATATGGTAAAAGGTTATTCGCTCGCTCCTAGCGTCTCTGCCAATCCATCCTCAGGCTAACACGAAGAAAGAGGTAAATCACGGATGACTACTAACCATTAATTATCAGATAACTTTAACATATAACAGCTACTATTAACTATTACAATAGATACAAATTAATGGATAATTATAACATGTAAAAGTTATCAGATAACTTCAACATATAACACTATATATAATATTATTAGTATGGTAGTAGCTACTTAGATAGCTGTTACAATTATTTTTAAGTGATTTTAATTAATTTAAAATATTTTTTTAATAAAGTTTATTTTGACTAAATTAGTAAAGAGTATTTGATATAACAGTGTTCAAAGATTATGTTTTTAGATTTAAAGTTTTAATAAAATATTAGATATTGTGGCTAAACTCTAAATCATAGAATCTTGAACCATAAATTATAAACTCTAAATTGAAATAATTAATTTCTATATATGGTAGAAGTTATCAAGTAACTTCTATACATTATAGTAGTTACCGAGTATCTTCTATAAATTATAACCGATTAACCATTATTAAGTAGTTTTTATACGTTGATCCGGGGTCAATATCCGGTCAGCCAAGAGGCCAGGTCAGATCCCTGAGTCAAGGTAAAAGCCAGGTCAGGCGGTCAACAAAAACGCCACAAAGGTAGTCATACAAGCCGACCTGGTCGATAACCCGGTCGGATGACCCGGCCGGACAAAGGCCAGCCCAGCCATCAACTCCA
>JBAMIB010400680.1:0-10012 GCA_037177415.1 Kaempferia rotunda | reverse complement strand
CCTTAAAAAATCAACTAACTCCTAAATTCAGGTCGACCCGATCCAACCCGAAAATTTTCAACCCGAATCCCCGAACCCAAAATTGCTCAACCCGAGCCTGATTTTTTTCGGGTCGACTCGGCTTGGATCGTCGGGTCGGGTTTATTTTTGACACCCCTACTCGTATGTGTAATTTACCTTTTTGTGTTGATCTATGATGGATTAGTAGTGGAGATCAAGTTTCTTGGTCCGTAATCTTGATTCTTTTATAGTCTGTAATCAAGAGGGCCATTAGATCCGATCGAAAATTCATATATTAATCTGATTTCACGACTCTCCTAATTTAGATTTAAGAAAAGAGCATAGAATATGACTAGAGGATTTATGCTCTGTCGGGCGATGGTATATGTAAGAACTCATATATGTACCACCACTCTGTTCATCTACAATTAGACTTGTGATACGATACATACGTGGCACCGCTAGATGACGAATAGAGAAGAAGGTAGCAAAGTGAGTACAGCGATCCGGTAGTCGTCACGTAAAGGGTCATCTCTCACTTCGTGCAGGAGTTGGAGGGAATCCGACGAACCGGATGCGAGAATGATGGAACCAGAAGCATCGCCTTTATTATAAATTTATAAGTCCGGGGTAGAGCGCGTTTCCACCGTTTGATTTTATGATTTCGAATCTGGAAGCGACGTCAACGGCGAACACGCGTTGTCGCAGAAATATCGCCCGCCGCCGCCCGCACTGTGCTCTTGTGGTCTCCCGAATAAAAAACCCACTCTCTTTTCCTTTATATTTCTCGTCTTTAGCTTCGGTCTCCGTGGTCGGAAGCCAATCAAGCTTCGTTAACCCTCGGCGATGGAGGACACTCCGGCTCCGGATTCACCGAAGCTGCCGATCCTTGGCCGCCGGAACATCCTCATCACGAGCGCCCTCCCCTACGTCAACAACGTCCCTCACCTCGGCAACATCATTGGATGTAACTTGCCTCCTAAATCCATCTATTCGATTCTTCTTTTTTCGTTTCTATCTATTTTTCGTTCGAATTCACGTGTGGATATTGCGAACACTGATTATTTTTCGGATTTTCGATGAAGGCGTTTTGAGCGCGGATGTGTTTGCTCGGTACTGCCGCCTAAGGGGTTATAACACCATATACATCTGTGGCACGGATGAGTACGGGACCGCAACAGAAACTAAGGCTATGGAGGAGAATTGCTCTCCTGAGGAAATTTGTGATAAGTTCGTACTTGGTTAATAATCTATGTTCTGCTTTGTTTATTTTGCTATATCAATTTCGCTTTATGCCTGTGATCTGAACTTACTAGATGTGACTTTAGGTTCAATTGATGGAACCAATGCCAGTTTAGGTACTTTTATTAATATTGTGCTGGTTTGAGCTGAAATTAGTTGAATTGATTTTGTATTTTTTTTTTTCCTTTTCTTTTCTTGTCCAAAGGAACTTTTGTCAACTCGAAGAAAACTTGCTTATTTTTTGGCAAGAACTGCCTCCGTTTTCATCTTTGGATATGATATCATCAATTTTTTTCCCCCACTGAACCTATCTAGGCGCAGAATATGAATCCAGATTTATCAGCATCTGAAAGTTTGATTCATAGATAAGTGAGATAGAGTGCTTCTTTCATTTTTTTTAAGAATGAAAAATAGGGTGTGATTGGTCTAAATTGGGTTGACTGCCCAATTTTATTTATTTATTTTTACTTAACTCAAATGCACACTTTTGTACATATTTTATTATATTCCACTGATACATTAGGTACCATGCAATTCATAAGGATGTTTATAAGTGGTTTGACATAAGCTTTGATGAGTTTGGGCGCACATCCTCTCCACAGCAGACCCAAATCTGTCAATCAATTTTCCACAAACTGATGGAGAATAACTGGTTGTCTGAGAATACTATACAGCAGGTACTTACTTGCTTCTGTGTGAGTTTCTATTGAATCATATAGCAACCTTCAAGAGATGAAAGATCATATTTACTTCTTTTTATTAATATAATCTTGAAATCTATTGCAGCTTTATTGTGATTCATGTCAACGTTTCTTAGCTGATCGTCTTGTGGAGGGAACATGTCCTACACTAGAATGTCATTATGGGTCTGCACGTGGTGATCAGTGTGAAAAGTGTGGAAAATTATTAAATCCTACTGAACTAATAGATCCAAAATGCAAGGTAAATTTTACTTTAATGTTTTTTCTCTACTCAATTCTCAATTATTACCCTTTTTGGGTGAAAATATTGTCATATCATGCTCAAGCCTTATACAGAAGCCTACCTAAGTTTCTTATGTCATTAGGTTTGCCAAAATACCCCACATGTACGTGATACAGACCATTTGTTTCTAGAGCTACCCTTATTAAGAGGGAAATTGGAAGAATATATTGATGCTATGTCGGTAGTTGGTTCGTGGAGCCAAAATGCTGTTCAAGCAACAAATGCATGGCTGAAAGAGGGCTTGAAACCACGCTGCATCACAAGGGATCTAAAATGGGGGGTTCCTGTACCACATGAAAAATATAAAGATAAGGTAAAAAATTTACGTATAAATGAAATTATCCATACTTGTAAGGCCATTTTTATACATCTAGGGAAATTTTAAATTGTTGGATTATCATCTCAAATTAAGCAATTACTGCATATTCACCTGATTTGTTCATCACTAGGTTTTCTATGTGTGGTTTGATGCACCAATTGGATATATCTCAATCACTGCATGCTACACTTCGGAGTGGGAGAAGTGGTGGAAGAATCCTGAAAATGTGGAGTTGTATCAATTCATGGGGAAGGATAATGTGCCATTTCACACGGTAGATCTTTTCTATATTCTTATGGTGCTATGTTTTATTTTAGGTACTTTGACAAATAAAACATTATTTTGCTCGTGCATAGATTGTTCCTATTAAAAACTTAGGTTTAACTATATCATATAGCCTTTGGAGCTTTACCTAATTGAATCTCTTAGTTTTTTTTACTTCTGATACTCCCAAGTTTCTGAATGTGGATTGTGATTTTGTAAATTTAGTTGCATTAAGATTCTAGCATCACACTTTTTGTTCTTATATTGTCATCTGGAAATTAGAAATTGTCCTATTTTTATTCATTAGCAAGTTTATCATTGTATTTGTTTCTGGATTTACATATATTTCAAATGTGGTCTACATGTTTGATAATTATGCACTAAATCTTATCCAATCATTCTACAAATCGAAATCATTCGGGAATAATAAAATATGATACATCTACCTACTGGGATTTCTGTCTAGCAATGAACTTGGTCACAATGATCATTAGATTTGTGGCAGTAATGTACAAGCCAGAATGGCATCTTCTTTTCCATTCCAGTTGTATAGGATGTATGAATTGTACCATCAAAGTATCACGTAGCAATCATGTTTTGCTGCATATCTCAGTAAAGGTTTGAGATGGCTGGTTAACATGCTATGGCATTTGGCATTGGTGTATGAGAATCCTTTTTATTAATGCCTCAATCACATTTTTGACATGATACATGTGCTAGTTTGGTAAAAAAAAATTACAAATTGGATATACATGTACAAACATAAGTTTTTTTTTTAAATTTTGTCATGAAAATTTACATTTTTTTAACTTCATTTTAGGTAATGTTTCCTTCCACTCTACTTGGAACTGGAGAAAAGTGGACAATGATGAAGACCATCAGTGTGACGGAATATTTAAATTATGAAACAGGTACCATTATCTATACCTTTTGTTTTCACATGATACTTGGGTTGTGACGTTCACTATTTAAATTAGAATTACAGTTTGTAGTTAATTGATGATCTATCAGATATGGTCCCCTTTTGCCAAATTAATCGGCCACTTGAAGGAATAGTTCAAAAGAAGAATAGAACTAGAAAAAACATATTTTGATTATAGGTGCCTCTTTGCTATTTCACTGCTACAAGGAATCATCTAATAGTTTTAAGTATTTGTTAGTACTAGCCATATTATCAGTGGCATACCAGATTGTCATTATATTTATTATTATTTGTTACACTGTTTGAGTGCAACAATCTGTTGAGACCGTTATAAAAGTGGGATTTAAAACTTTGGTAATACTTATATTTGATTTGTTACTTAAAATTAATAGAACTGCAGATGCATATGTGTTTTGTTCATTTGAGCATATCATTTCCTCTATGACAGGAAAGTTTTCTAAAACTAAGGGCATAGGAATTTTTGGTAATGATGCAAAGGAAACAAATATTCCTGCAGAAGTATGGAGATATTATTTACTTACCAATAGGCCTGAGGTTAGTTCGAAAGTCGGAACTTGGTTATATTTTACCATGGATATCAAAATCCTCATGTATAGCATTGCAATTTAGATTTGACCGCAACTTCTTTGGATGATGCAGGTATCTGACACCTTATTTACATGGGCAGACTTGCAGGCTAAGCTGAATAGCGAGTTGCTCAATAACCTGGGAAATTTTGTGAATCGTGTATTGAGCTTTATTGCTAAACCTGAAGGTTAGACAACTCCTGTGTTTGAAATCTTGCAGATCGGATCCTCTGTCCGTAAATTTCCTATCCCCGTGTCCCACTTGTCGCCTCTAGCCCATCGCCGGCGGTCTCCGGTCCAATCAGAACTATATTATGGGGGAAGGTGAACCCAGGGGGATCGCCGTCGGCGCGATCGGCGCCGGAATCCAGTCGGATCTGAGCAGAAGCTCAGATTGATGGCGGAGGAAAGCCTGCTCAGATCAGGCCAGATTTCGGTGCCAATCGTGTCGGCAGTGATCCCCTGGGTTCACCTTCCTCAGGTATAATTCTGGTTGGGTCAGTGGTTGGAGGCTGCCAATGGTGGGCTACTGGGGTGATGAGTGAGATACAGGGACCGGTGATTTTAGGGACAGAGGATCCGATCTCGATATATATAACACCTTAGAACTATAGTATTCTTCATTACAGATAATGTTTAAGTTGCTCAGTCATCAACTCAGCAACTTAGTCACTTGAAGATTATCCTTGTCCTTTGCATAATTTCCCATAATATAAGATTATTCTTCCCGTGTAGAAGAAGGTAATACTCTTGGCTCAGATTCCTCCACTACAATCTCCATTATTAAGTTGGTGACTTCAACACAATTGGAAGAGGCCCAAAAGTGTTTCCTCTACCTACTTCTGGAATGGCAGTATTCCTGTCGAGATTGTAGTGGATATATATATATATTTTTTTTCTGTTTGTTGTCATCGAGATGATTAATATGGCAGTCAGTTTTTTTGTATTTCTTTGTTTAGTTTCTTTCATAGTATATGCATTGAGCATCCAGTTGCTGTAACTTCAACTATTGTGTAACTCATCTTTTTAACTCTTAGTTGTCTTTCTCTGCAGGATCAGGATATAATTCTTTCGTTCCTGATGTGCCAGATGCAGAATTACACGATCTAACTAAAGATGTAGGAGAAAAAGTTGGTAAATTGGTTTATCAATATCTTGATGCTATGGAAAAGGTAATTTTTTGGTTTCAATTGCATTATGTAGCTTGCACTAGTTCAAACCCACTACTGGTTGATTTTCATTTGCAGGTAAAGTTAAAGCAGGCATTGAGGGTTGCTATGAGCATATCTAGCGAAGGAAATGCATATCTGCAAGTACAATACAATCCCATCTTTTCTTTCTCTTTAATGATTTTCAGTAAGTAGGCAACTACTATGTTATTTATTAATGGTCACTTGTGAATTTGCACTTTAGGAGAGCCAATTTTGGAGGCTATACAAAGAAGATCCTATTTCTTGTGCCATTGTGATAAGGACATCAGCTGGGCTTGTCTACCTTCTTGCAGCTTTGCTTGAACCCTTTATGCCTTCTTTCTCTAAGGAAGTAAGTTTTCCTTGCAGTGACTGTATTAGTCTTAAACAGCCTTTGTTGATCATCAATGCGATTTATTTTGCAATTCAGGTGCTAAGTCAACTAAATTTACCACCTGGATCACTTCTCTCATTCTACGACGATAATAGAGAAACAAATATTGGGCAAAAGCCTTGGCAATTTCTACCTTCTGGACTCTGTATAGGGAAACCTGAGCCACTATTTAAGGAACTTGTATGCAGCTTTACTACTGTGTTTATCTCTCTCATTCTCTAATAGCATAAGTTGCTGGAGTATGTAGATAACATTCAACAATTTAATGCTCTCACTGTGCAGAAAGATGAAGATGTAGAGTATTTTAGGGCGAGATTTTCAGGTAGCCAAGCTGAAAGAAGGAAAGCAGAAGCTGATGCTAATATGATAGCTGAACAGATAAAGAACACCAAGATAACAGGTTTAATGAAAACACTACAATCCTTTTTCCTGAAATTATGTCACTCATAGCTTTGGATCAATGATCATAATAAACACTCCAATATTCTCTATTTAATGTCTACGCAAATGATTTGAGATTAAACAATTTTGCAGAAACTAATGCAAAGAAACACCAAAGCAAACAGGTCACAATACAAAGGCAGAGGCTGCAGAAACTGATTCATCCATTTCAAAACTTGACATCCGAGTGGGCATCATAAGAAAAGCTCAGATACATCCGGATGCAGACAGCCTTTACGTGGAAGAAATTGATGTGGGAGAGGAATCAACAAGAACAGTAGTTAGTGGACAAGCCAAGTGCATTCCTCTTCAACAATTGGAGGTCGGATGCTACTTTTTTCCGCTGCTCCCTTATTGAATGTGTGATCTTATCTTCCCTTAATTGCAGAACCGCAAGGTTTGTGTTCTTTGCAACTTGAAACCATCAACAATGTGTGGCATAAAATCTCATGCCATGGTCTTGACTGCATCAACAGATGACAATACAAAGGTTAATTAGTTACAACTCAAGTGTATTCATGCTCTAGCAAAGCAACTGATACGTGAATATTGGACTGATGGCTTGCAGGTGGAATTGATTGAGCCACCTGCGGCAGCTGCAGTGGGCGAACCAGTGACTTTTCCTGGATACTCCAATGAACCAGATATCATATTAAGTGCAAAGGACAAGGTGTGGGAGAAGGTGCAGGCAGATTTGCATACAGATTCTGCACTGGTGGCCTGTTACAGGGATGCCCCCTTCACAACATCAGCTGGGGTGTGCAAGGTTGCAACCATCGTCAATGGCTTAATAAGGTAGAATCTTTTTATATGTAGATTGATAATCGCCTACTCAAACTCATACTGTCCAAATACAAAGAACATGCATTGTAATGTATTGATCAAATTGGAATGTGTCTACCAGTGTTAGTAAACACCAAATTGTGGGTTCAATGAGTGAGAAGACCAAGAAAAAAGCATAAGATAAACTTAAAAGCAGTGCCTCAGAATTGCAGAATATCAACACAGCCCCAAGAGCTAATCAGCCCCGAAAGATGGTATTTTTGATGATTAGGTTTCATCATAGGCAACAAGTTTGCAGAGATCATTAAAAAAAAAAAGAACAAATTTTGCGCGAGAGAATTGAGAATGGCTCAGAATTGCAGAATCACAACACGGCCAAAAGAGGCCAATCAGTCCCAAAAATCGGTGTGATTAACAAGCGATTCCTCACAGCCTGAGATATAAATCTAGCACTGAAATCACAGATTAAGGACGAAAAAAAAGGTTGAAAGAACAAGCGAGCAAAAAAGCCTCGGATTGTAAGAATGGCAGCATGGATCCAAAGATCCAATCAGTCCCGAAAGATGGTATTTGGTTTCGGATTTCTTCACAGGCAAAATCAGAAATACAAACAACTGGAAAACGAAGATCAGAGAACAGAGGCGACGAAAAACCCTAACCTCCATCGAGCCGCCCCGATGCTGTTCTCGACGAGCAATGTGGAAGAAAGCAAGGGGAAGCGGGGTTCCTTATAGGAACAGGCGGCCGGATCCCGCCGTTGGATCCTTAATCGGACGGACAGTTTTATTCAGTTTTAAGGGGAAAATATTAAACTATTAAAGTTAATTTTTAATGGATATTTAATTTTTTTTTAAAACAATTTGCTTTTATAGAAATTAATTGTGTCACAAGGCATTGACACGTGGATATCGGGCCCACTTGGCTGACAAAGCGGGACCTGCCAGCTCGCCGAAGACGAAGCCAAGCAGGCAGCCCCCACAACCATTGGATTCCTTCCTCCTCCAGAATCCCAACCCTACAAGTAGCAGTGGCGGTCGACGTAGCAATGGCGGATCTCGTTTCCTCTCCGATCCTCTCTCCCTCGATTTCTCATCTGCCATCTCTCCGCGCGGATTCCACCCGTCTCCTTTGAATCCTTGCTCACCTACTCTTCCCAGTTCCGGAGCTCTTTCCAGATCGATGCCTTGGTCGTCCAGATTTCCTTGCCTGGCTCTGCCTCTGCCTCCGCCCCATCTGCTCCGCATCAATTTGCCGCCTTCCTCGCTCTCTCAAAGCCGACCCACCTGGGAAGAAGTTTAGGCAGTGATTCCTGTTTCCAAAGACGTGATTTTGCTACAAAAATCTCCGTTTCAAAAGGTACCTCTTCCCTCTCTTTCTTGTTTGATTTTTGAGCGGTATTTTCCTTTTTACATAAAAATCGATTTTTTCCCCTCTCTTTCTCTTCTTCTCTCCCTATTCAAACAGATAGATCTAGAAATATGTTATTGTAGTTTTGTGTTTTGTGTTTTGTGATATATAATTGACCGAATAATTCTCCTAGCAATTCGATACCTGATCATCATTATGATGAAAAAAAAACATTATTTTCTTCTCTTGTTTTAAGTTGCAGCTATATCATGCCAACGTTTCCAGCTGTTCCAATGACTTCGATCAATGGCCAAGACACTAAGCAAGGTGGCAATGCTGGATTTTCAAGTTGTCCGACTTCAAATACTTCTGATATTCCTGGAGTGAGTGGAAAGCAAAGGTTGAGATGGACTTCAGATCTTCATAGCCGCTTTGTTGATGCAATCACTCAACTCGGTGGACCAGATAGTGAGATTCTCTTTGATTCATGTGTTTTTTTTCCCAGGCTCAAATTTGTTTCTCTCAGCTAATTTTTATTTTGCAACAATGTATCGCTGCTTATAATCTATATACTAAATAATGATACAGGAGCAACACCAAAAGGCGTTTTAAGAGTAATGGGTGTGCCAGGAATCACAATATACCATGTGAAGAGTCATCTCCAGGTATGCATTGTTCCTTCTAACAGGAGTTTTTGTACTTCATAATTTTATGTTTTCTTTAATTCAATTTTGCAGAAGTACCGCCTTGCAAAGTATTTACCAGAATTGCCAATTGAGGGTAACTGTTAATTTTGTTCTTTATTTATGCTTAGAGGGCTCTTCAGTATTGTTTTTTTTTTTTTTTGAAAAAAAAAATTTATGCAACATCTGTTGCTGGAAATTTCTCTTTGTTGGGAATTAAGTTCAGGATGAATGATGGTTATAGGTTCTAAAGATGACAAGAAAGATTCTGGCTGTCCACTCTCTGATGTGGACTCTACACCGTAAGTGGTCTCTTTTATATGTTAGTGTTAGCATTCTTGTCCTTTGCCTTTGATGCAAATTCCATGCTACAAAGGTTCAAACAATATTGTAAAAGGGAGATTTAAATTGAAAGATGAATAAATATGAGGAGTCTAATCTTTATCTACTGTAAGTGTTTTCCATTCCTTTAGACAAAAGCTTATGTTGGTTATTTGAGTTAGGCTGGTAAAGTATCTTGTATTATTTGAGCTGCAAGGTTCTACATTTAATGTATTGGTCTATATTTAGTTGTTCTAGTGGTCCAACAAGAATTTCTTGCTTTGTCCCCTAGTTTTCTAGTAAAGCAGAATTCATGTGTGGTCTATATTACTTGGTTAGGAAACTGTAGATGTCATGCCTAGTATGCATATTGTCTTTTGCGTAATCTGAGATTTTTCTATTTGTTAATGTTTCCTTCAGTTCTCTAATCAATAGTTCTTCTATGAAGAACAGTTTGATAACAAAGCCTGACATCATTTCAACACAGATAGGAGTAAATTATACTGAAGGATTAACTATCTACCAGAAGTTTTAC
>JBAMIB010400671.1:0-10012 GCA_037177415.1 Kaempferia rotunda | reverse complement strand
GTGTAGGTTAATTTTCTTTTGTTGTTTTATATTTTCCACTGCACTAACAATGTAGAAAGTGAGCGAGGGTGACCGACGTATTCATCCCTCTCTAATCGATGTCAAGGCCCCAATAGTTACTATACAAGTCGTTTGGTTCTCCGTGGAATTCGATTGTTATATTCCAACGACTCGATACCAGTCGATTGATGCTAGCATCAGTCGACTGATCCATAGGGGTTGAGCGAATAGAGAGTTTTTGTTCGCTCTCAGTCTCTCTACAGGTCGACTGGTATATATACTAGTCGACTGGTAAATCCTAAACATAGATATTTACACTAATAAATTTTAGAATCAATTTCAATGTAAAATATTTTATAGGAGGTTTGATCTAATCTCTTTAAAGGTCATTGTACTGTAGTAAAATTATCCCTATAATTTACGTACTTATATTTTATCATAGAGCTGACAATATGGTCTATTTGGGATGAGCGATGTTACATTCTACATTAATAGTTTTGATATTCAATGAGTGCAAAATGTCTTGTCAGGTGCCTAACCCCTCCATACAAAGGACCACCACGTTAAGATAAATATTTTTTATGATTTATTCCTTCTAGAAAATATGTGACCGCCCTAGAAGAGTTGATAGTGATCAAAATTTCTCTATTTGTTGCTAGAGAAGACAATGCGTCGGATTTAAATTGGATTTCATATCTTTTGTATGTATGCCATCTATTATATTCGTCTCCATATGTATCTCTATAATGATTGGTTATTTAATTTTCTTCTCCATTCTTATATCTATGGGAGGATTTGATATTCATATCTTATTTATTATTTTATTATTATTTATATATTTTTTAAAAAAATAATTATTTAGATGAATGTATGAATATTTATTAAAATTTTTAAAAATAACGGTTGATAAGAACTTTTCTGAAAAAAAAGGTAAAGTAAATAACGGGAAGCGGGCAAATTAGGCAAAAAATTTAAAAAACAAAATAAGTGACGGACGGCTCAGATGGCTCGAGATCACGCTGTCTGCTCGCGCCGTGTCGGTCACGCCGTAGAAAATCACACGTGTTTTCTGATCAAGCGACTAAAATTACGTCGTTTACCGCAGACACCTCATGTGGTGGTCTTCGGATCTGCTCCCCGTTTTGGAATTTCACGACTTCCCTTCTTCCAATCAGGGACCGCCAACTTCACCCTAACACAATCTTTCATCAAAGGCGACGTGGAGCGAATCTGATTGCTCGATCAACTTTCGATCCTATCACGGCCCTACTTTGCAGAATCGATTTCAATTTGTTGGATGGACTCCTAAACCTAAGGCTCCGATTGTTCCAGTCAGACAGAATCTCGATATCTCTCCTCTTCAAGTTTACTGTTTGAACCTCGATTTTTTCGAGGTTTTAGGGTTTGCCTGGCCGTGCGAATCTCGTCGAAATTGGATTCGATCAGGTGATTTTTGATTGAGGGGATCCTTGTGCTCCGATTAGTCTGTCGTCGAGAGAACACGGGGGAGTCTTGATGTACGGAAGGTTTGATCTAATCTTGTTTTTTCCCCCCTCTCTTCATGCCGTTTGAAAAATGCAGTTTTAATTTTGTTGGATTGACCAAGCATCACTGCTCTGTAATGAATTCGATCTGAAGCTTGTTTATCATTGCGGCATTTGGAGTTTGGGACAAGTACCGAAATTTCTCTTTTTTTTTTGTTTAATTAGTTTCTTCGCTTTGGTGTTGGGTAATAATTTAATATGCTGATACATATTCATGTGGTCTGCGAGTTATCTTGCAAAATGGTGTTGTTAAGAGAGTAGGTTTTCACAGAGTTCAAAAACGCATTTGTTAGTAGCAAATCTAACATTGGATTTATAATCATTCAAAAGTTCAGAATGCTACGATGATAAATGTGAATACTCATGTTTTGGATGTGAAAAGAGAATATGATGCACTAGGTGTGAACAGGACGTATGAGTGTAGGAGCAATTGGAGTTCGAGAAACATAGATCTGCTCGTTTAGACTTCAAAAATTAGCTAATCATTGATAACACATACTAAGTTGTTTGAATATTGTGGTTAACTTCTTGATTAAGTACAACTTTTTATGACAATGATATGAAGAAGCTGCCTGGCCCAAGTTGGTGAAAATCATAACTACCTTTCATTGGAGTGCATATGATAGGCAATTCAAAAGGACTACTATTCTTCCATATTTCACAAAGACAAATCATGATAATTCTAGTTTCTTTTATTGGAGCTGAGTATAATAACTGAAAAATATTTTCTCATAGTTTTGAATGGGATGGCTATGGGTAAAGTCCTCTTGAAATCTTCTTTAGCTCACAAATGCTCATTTAACACACTTGATAATTGTACCCAACCTTCTCTACCTGTAACTTTCCCATAATGTTTAGATGGATACCCATACTTGATCAAATGGATAGGGTGTCTATGAGTACCCACCAAAACACAATTTGACTCTAAAATGCATTAAAAGGAATAAAGTTTAGAAATTTAAAGAACGCACATCTATCTATTATAAAATAATTAAATTTATTGGAGGTATCTATTACTCCGGCCATTAAATCCAAAACTATCCAATACTCATCATTAAAAAATGACCATCTAATGTCTACTAAGTTACTCATACCCGTGCTACTTTAATCATACCCATACCTAAACCCAATTTGAATGGGTCAGGTTGTGAGAGTCACTAAAAAATTCATCCTATTGCTGTCCATGTTTTAGAGTTGTTAGACTCATACAATCCACTATTTTGTCTCATACTATACATTATGACTCACATGTATTCGCCATACATATGAATTGAAATTTAGAAGGACGATGACAATCCCATTCAATGCGATTCATTACAAATTTATACAATGGGTCCAGTCCATTAAAAATAAATGCCAACCCATTAAAAGTAAATCTAATCTATTATGGCATTAAATTAACCTATTAGATTGGAAATAAACTAAAATGATTATAAAAAAGAAAGAAACAATGAGTCTTCTGTTGTATGATAAAACTAGAGAGGTTGAAGAGAGTAAAATCCGACTTACCAAAAGAAAATTCTCGGAGAAAGAGTCAACGACAATCAAAGTGGACTTGAATACACACCAATAATGTAGAAAAAAAGTCTTGTCACATGAGACACTAGATGTCAATAAGTGTCAAGTTGATGATCATAGTCTTGCCACATCAAATTTGTCTTTCATTCCTCTTATATAGTATGGTTGCCAACTTCTTTCTCTCTTTAAGTATGTCAATGCTTTCGAGACTTGGGAGTTGACAGTGTATAGTTAGAAACATTTGATAATAAATTCCCTTTTATTCTCTTTGCTTGATGCATTTGGGTTTCTGTTCTTCCAAACTGTCACCCCACAAAATTATTTTTTCCCAAAACACAGATTTACTATCGTGGACTCCTTAGATTGCCCTCGATGCAATCAAAGCAGCTTTGACCACCTTGTAAATTGGTCCAATGAAACCTAGGGAATCAGTTTATCCCACTAAAAGAATGTATCACTGTTTCATCTGTAAGAAGGTAATTTTTTACCCTAAAGATCCTGCTGTTCTCATCAATTCCTGTTTTCTTCCTCCAATCTCATGTTCTTTTTTATCTCCAGCTATGGTTTTCAATCCTACATCCTGTTGATTTTTGCCAGCTGCAATCCTCAATGGGGTGAGCATGCTTGCTTTCTCCATTTATCGCCTCTGGGTTAAGAAAATTTCAAGATGAGTTGATGTTTATTCTTTTATTTGTATCATCTGTTGGCCTTTTCTTTCAATAAACTCCTCTCTCCTTTTCTTTCTCCTCCACCACCACCTCCTCTTTTTTTACCCCTTTCCTCCTTTGAAGAAGGACTACAACCTTTATTTTTTAGCCAATTTGTGCCACCTTTATACCTGGTCCTTTTGAGATGGATTCAGATTTCCTAATAACCTTCACTTATAAAGGAGTTGCATCCTTCCCATGGTTGCCAAGATTGTGATCTAAACCTTAAAATTTTATGATCTTGCAATCCTAGTTGACCTAAATGATCTAGATCCAAAGCGGGATCTAAATTGGGTTGGAAGTCTTTGTGGATGCTAGTGCATCGTTGTTTGAACTTTTTCAGATGGGAAGTCTTCAAACAATTTCTCAATAAATTTTTGATTACTAGCAAACTTCCTACTTCCACTGCCTTCGTCTTGCATCACTATAGGTTGGTTCCTTAATGGGCACATGCTACATGAACCAAGCCAGCTTGTAGAAAACAATCACAGACCAATAAAATCATTAACTTCTTCTAAAATACACTAGTAAAGTAATGCAATTAACTCCATGGACTTATATATCTTAATGTTGCCTCCCCAACTATAACAAATTAAGGAGATATAAAATTAAAAATTGCCTTCTCTCAATTGCACTGGTCTAGGTTACTTAAATCAGTTGCATCATCTTCAAGCCTCAGATTAAGTTTATATGCACTACTGGAAAATAAAATAATTCCAGTTTGTATATATTCGATTTACTAAAACTAAAAAAAAATATGTGTCTGCAGCACTCCTATAAAGAAACAACACCTTGCCTTCCAAATTAATTTGGGGCATTTCAGGATCATAGGCAATTTGGGAGTTTGGGGTGTGCCTATTTTGGGCATAGATAAAGTGTGGGGTGTGTGTTTGGAATAAACCAAAATGCAGGTACGCTTGTTGGGAAATTGGCCTTTTTTATATCCATCACCGAACTATGTTCATATGACTTCCTTATTTCTTTCTACTTCTTCCTACCTATTCGTAGATCAATGCTACTAGAATAACACCGCATCAACTGATTTAGTGAGGTTCATTAAAAATTAGACAGTAAAATGAAAAACTAGTTAAACCTAGTTAGTTGAGAATTGGCTAAACCCATAAAAATCAATTATACTTGGGTCAACCTAATAGGTTGAACCTTTTTTTTCTTTGGTTGATATTTTATTCAGTTTTCCTTTGACTCCACTTCTTGACTGCTACAATTAATGCTTTGACTTTCAAAACATTGATTTAGATTGCTAGAAGAAGGCGAGCCATGTCAGTGTCAAATGTCAATTGTTAAAAGCACTATTTATTTTCTTTGTTTTGGGTGACCCACCTACTAGTATCTTGTTAGACCAATAAATGGATTGAAAGTTCAAATTATGTGAATGCAGATTAGTTCCTGTAAAGCAATTGAATTACATGTTCAGAGCAAATACTCTTTGCAGTCTTTGTGAACGAGCTTACTCTTTTTTTTTTAATGCCTATAGAAAGAATATAAACTTAGGTTCCAAAAAAGGACTAGTGGAGTCCCGTGACTTTGGATCATTCTAACTTCATGGTTTGAACAAGGGAGTAGATTTGGGTCATGTTGGTTGGGGTTATCCATAACCTAAACTCATGGCGAAAAATTGAATTCAAAACAAACTTTTGAGTTTTGATTTTCCGTTAAATATACCGTCGTTGGTATCATCATTAAATCGTATTTGTCCCAACTATTCAAAATTGACTATATAAATTTTATTGGTCTGTTAAGCTCTAAGCAAGGCAAAATCATAAGTAATGTTTAAATTAATTAAATAATTTTTGTTATATTGGCTAATGTTTTTTTTTTCCTGTAAATATTCTGCTATTGTAAATGTAAGAGTTGTATGGAAGATAATGTTATATGCTTCTATTGCATTAGAGATAGCTTCTAGCTTGTTTCCTTAAAGCTTCATGAATTGATTAATGGTTGGGCACTAAGTTTTCTAAAGCAAAGATCCTCATTTATTTTTCAATAGGCTGGTTTTTTGACATTCTATTGGTCCTTCCGACTTTGGCTCTTCATGGAATTTTATGAAGTCCAACTGTCCCTTTAGATGCTCATTCTGAAATAATTGTTCCACATTAACTGGAGTTGATGCATCATTGTTTAACTGTGGATCTACGAGTAAGTCTTAAATGCTTTTGTTTTGTCAATTTGCCATAAACTGGAAGGTTATACTAGGTCTAACAAATCATTTTTGTTAGGTTTGGAGTCTTTGAAAAATTAGAACTACAGACAACCAATCTTCAAGTTCTGTTGTGCGAACTGCAAATTAAACACTTTCTTTGACTATAGATACTATGGATGTCATTGAGATCGAGTCATCTACTAGTGAAGATGGTTCCTCTGATTTTGGATTATCAGACACATCTTTTATGGACGAAGTTGAGGATCAACAGGTAAATAGTGCACCAAGTTTCGCTGCAGGGAATAATAACCATTCTATAGACAGAACTGAAATACAAGGTGTATCAGGCATGCTAGATACAAGTCAGTCTTATAAAAAAGAGACAGTGCATTCTTTTACAAGGCCAAATTTTGATAGTAGGATGGAAACTAAGAGAAATGGTGAGACTACAAAAGGAGAAAATAGTGTAATTGGGCCTTCATCTTTTGCTGGAGGAAATTCAATCAATGCTTTGACTAGGCTTAAACCATCACAGTCTGTGGATGAGAAGTTCCGCAAATTGCCAAACACTTTAATGGAGAGCAGAGGTAGTAATGCTTGTGCTTTAATCACAATGTATCTCATGTATCATATGCATGCTGATATGCATTATTCCAATATGTAGACATTATACATGGAGCTACCACGAATTGGATGCAGCCTTCATCCCTGATTCATGGAAAATCTATCAGCAGTTTGCATTCAGCTAGCACCAGTGAAGTACAAAAGCACTTGGGCATAGGAGGAGATAGGCACATAGAGCGTGATGAAAGGCATATATATCAGGAAGCTTTGCAGGTACTATGTAGTTTCATTTTATTTCTGCTTTCTATATTCTGTTGATGGGGTTCTTTTCCTCACACTAATCATTAGGTAAAAACATATTAGGAAATAAGAAGGATATTGTTCTCATACAATTTGTGGAAGCTATGAAATGGTTTCACGGCCAATATATTTTTAATCTTACTTCTCTTCAAAGTTAATATAAAACCATTAAGATGGTTAATACCTCTCTGGCAGATGCAACACTATAATATTCGGTATGACGAAACATACCAAAATTCTGAATCTTTGTCTTTCATGTGCTACAGTGCGTTGCTAGGGCAGTTAGTTGTGTGGTTAAGAGGCGATCCCAAGGTTTAAAAATCATATATAGGTCATATTACTGCAGAAAATCCTTTTTGTTAAAATAAAATAACATCAACTATAATGACATTAATGTGTAATATCATGCCAAACAGAGTTTATATCTATTATAAAATATATTAACCTGATCAACCCCATCACTCAACAAATGTTCCACCTACTACTTAACAATTAAATTAATCATTCTAAGAACCTGTAAATTCCTATAAATATTTTGCATATGAATCTGATCAATACATAAAACACATAGCATATCATCTAATCTATGCATTCAGTAGATTTATTTGTTGTTCCATACACTTGTTTGTCTATTTGGCAAAATTGGTTTAGTCAAATCCACATTAACACGTATGAGACTTGGATTCAATAAGTTTAGGATTGGTTTAATCTGCATAATCCTTGTGCATTCATAAGCTTGTGGTTGCTCATTGCATAAGCATATGAGGTCACAAAATCAATTTATGTTGTGGTTTTAAAACAATTGGCGCTTTAGTAAATTAGAGTTTGTGGATTGATTTTAACTGGCACCAATCAAACAACACTTTTCTAGAAAACACTTTATCATGGTACCAATTGTATTTTTAAATTTAAACTATTGTAGTGACAATTAAATTCTAATTTCATTTAATCAGTTTCTACTTGTCCTATGGCGCCAATTAAATATTGTGTCTGCAAACTTGCTTTATCTATGGCTTAGTCATGCATTAGACTAGTCCAGGAGCATTGGGTGTCAAAACTACAAAGAATAGGATGATTCCCATTTGCAAATACAGGCTATTAATTCTTAAGAGTTATTAGATATTATTATAGTTATATGATTGGTTCAGTCCTACTTATGGTGTTAGTTATTGACTATTATATTAGTGCCCTATATATATCTATATTTGTTGTAATGGTTTATTTTATTGAAGAACAATAGAATATTTTTTCTCTATAATATTAAAATGAGACTATTCCTAGGGTTATTGGAGTAGGATGTGTTTGTGTGACCTTTCATCATTCATCTATCTTGCCATAAGATTCTACTTTTCTCCCCCTTTTACTGCTGCAAAACCATAATTCTTTTGGTCACTGAACTACTCATTGAGAACATCATTGGCTCAACATAGTGCTCCATTGGTACTCTCTATTGGCATCAATCTCTTTACCTTTTGTAATTGTAATCTCATCTTCAATCCTGTTACAACAACTACCCTTTCACTAACTGCATCTTAGGTAATTGCCACCCTCCATATTTACCACATTTTTGATTATTGTCGGCTTGTGATCCACAACCACAAATCATTGCTCCAATCCCTTTACTGATTCTAGGACATCCTAGGGACTCAAAAGATCTTCACCTTTGCTACGCCCTGTTGTCTTGTGGTTTCCTGACAGCTGTTGGTTCTTCTTACTAGTTCTCATCAAATGTTTAATTCCTGGCCTTTAACGTCCTCATTCCTACCACAAAATCTTGGACAGCAAGACCAAAAGGAATAGATACCCTTGTCTTCTCCCTACTTTAGCATCAATCTGACAATGAAGGGTGTCTCATTTAGATCTTGGATGGAGTCATTCTTTTGACTTAGATGGTGGAGGCTCTCATCACAAACCTCAATGGACTGCATCATGATCATGTGCCCACTCTAGCCTCCACAACTCTCCCTGAGCAATTTGGTCCAATAAGGACCAATCCAATAAGCTCAATTGCAATTTTAAGGGTACAAATAACCATTTTCTAAAGAAAAATGAATGGGATTGGAAATCTTGAAAAAGATAGGGTTGATTAAAAAAGGGAGAGTAAAAAATTTAAAGAAAGTTGGCACAACAAAAAAGGATTTAGATAAAGAATTTTAAATTGAAAAGTATGAGATTAGTTAACAAAAGGTAAGATTGGAAGCATTTATTTAGCGCAAAATTTTCTTTTCTTTTCCCTTATGTTCCTCTATATTTACTCATGATCTATTATTTGTCTTGTGTGCATGAGTCATAATAAAACTAGTTACTCTTCGTCTCTTCTAACCTCTCTCCTTTTAGAAAGGAATACAATGATCAACAACTTAGTATTGTGCTTACATTTCCTCTCTTAGAGTAGACGCTTGGTATCATAATCACAACACTTTTTTCTCCTTAGGTTGCAATTTCAAAAAGTTGTATCAATTTTTGTTCTATCTTAATGTCCTCTTTCTCATAGATTTAGATCTCAATACCATATCGGGTGAGACAATTGTTCCATGCAAGAGCCTAGACATGACAACTAGGTGAAGCTTTGACGGCAGAGCTGAAACTCCAGTGAACTTCCCAATAAATTTCTCTTCCTCGTGTTTTTGCTTCTTCATCAGGAGATCCTCCTATCTCTTTTTTCTTTCCTTTCTTCTCTTCTTCTTTTCCTTTTTATTATTTTGTTAGGTTCAACATCAGGCTGAACATTGCTTGATACCGCAGGGACACATTTCATTTGAGGATAAGATATACTTCAAATCTCACTCTTTCTCTTTGGTAGCTATGGGATTTTTATTCAATCTCCTCTCTCTGACATTTTCTCCCTATCGTTTGGGAGTAATATTAAACTTTATGTTGCCGCATTTCCTATTAACTCCTTGTCACAAGACTACTTATCCTAATTTTTCAATTTTTAATCTGTAGGCATTCACAAGTTGTTATTTCATCCTCTTAGAATCATACAATATCTTCGATTTCTGCAGAGTTAAAGAATAAGAATATATTAAAGTTTTTGGAAGATTGTTATCAACTTCATTTTTTTTTCTGATAGTCCACCATAAGGGAATTGTCATCATTGAAGTTTCGTATTCATTCTTTCAGTGTTTTGTCATAGTCATCATCACTAAACATCATTCAATTTTATTTTTTTCTTTGTTCCATAAGCGGTCACATTAGTCAGGTGTAATGGGTGGTTG
>JBAMIB010400670.1:0-20301 GCA_037177415.1 Kaempferia rotunda | reverse complement strand
AAACTCATTTAGTTAAGTGAGCCTACTTGAAAATCAAGAAACACAAAGGTTAATAAGAGGATGACACAATCTGCCTTATAGATCAATCTAGATATCAAGGATAGAAGAATTGAGTTATACAAGATAATATACACATACAGGTTAGGTCGGATCTCGACATTTTTTTCACTTGGGTAGCAATGATATATTATAGATGCTGCTTGATCCTATCTGCAAATGCGAAGATGAATGTCGGGGAGGTATAGTGGTCCATGTGTCGCTGAAGAGGATTCAGAGAAAGTCGATATGGTGCGCCTCGAAGACCTTTTAAATCCTGTGCATCAACAAGTAGCTTGAAGAAAAGCATTAGTGACCAAGCCAGGGATCAGGGAGGGCATCCCGGTCTTTGGTCCTCTGAAGTTCAAGTTAGTACAACGCTCGTAGAGTGGTTTTTTGGTGGAGAAATTATAAAGAACAGAAGGATAATAATCGCATACCTTCGCGGGTTGTGAAGAGCTCTATTTATACTTGGGCACTACTTAATGCAGAGATCAAGGGGTTTCCTTAATTGGCGTATATATTTATGACATGTTGCTATCTTTCCTTAACTGCCTTTCCTTAATTAGGCGTACAATCCGTACGTGTCAGAATTGAAAGTTTTCTCTGTACAAGGAATTACAACACATATCTTCTGAAGCTGAGGTTCTGATTTGATCGTTGCACTAAATGACAAGGAAGATAAGTGAGCTTAAAACCGAACGACCACTCTGTTTGGTTCGTTTGACTTGCTGTTCGATCGACGTGTTTGGCTCGTTCGGCACATGCTTTCGCACTGGTCATTGAAAGGGTGAGTCGTCTGATCGAGTGGTTCACTCTGTTAGATAGTGAAGTTATACCTTATAATGTTGTCCACTTTACTTTATTAGTTCGCTCGATGTGACCGACATACTAAGTGGTCCGTTCAGTCAATGAGTTGAATGTATGATTTGCCGTTTGATCGGCGTTTGCCATAAGGTAATTTATTCAAATGTCACGTGGACGGTTTCATCGGGAGGTTGATCTCACTTTTCTTAATTTTTCTATCCACCGTATCATGTAATAATTTTTTTTCCTGCCCGGTGAAGATGGCATCGCAGCCGTTCATTTATCAACCGCAAAGATCGGCGGACGATGCTTTCGTCCGGTCCGCGATAGCGTCGCGCATCCACGCCCATGGATTAGCCAGCGCACCAATCTTATTATCAACCGCCACGTTTACGTCAGCTGACGTGGCGAAGCACCATCTGACCCGTTCGTCCTTTCCATGGTGTAATGCATTGCTGCTCCATTTCGCCACGACTTCATATACATTTTATAAATAGAAAAATATTTAAAAGACCAGAAAATTCCCGAAGCGAAGAGAAGCGAAGCCGAGTGGAAGAAGACTAGAAGAGAGAAGTCCGTTTCCGCTTCCTGCCTCGGACGGAATTCGACGCCTTGACGCCTTCACTGAGTCGATATCTCCAATTTCTAACCCTAATCATCGACCAATGCTCTTCCCTCCTCTCAAAACCCTTGCTTGAGTGGTGGCGGTGCTCAAGATCTGCTGTTACGATGAGGAAATTTGCGGCAGGAATTTGGATCCTATTGATGATTCTTGCAATGCTCTCGACTCCCTCTGAATCGGCCGTTTCCAGCATCGATCTCGGCTCCGAATGGATGAAGGTGGCCGTCGTCAACCTTAAGTTCGGCCAGAGCCCAATCTCAATCGCCATCAACGAAATGTCCAAGCGAAAGTCACCGGCCCTCGTCGCCTTTAGTGGAGGCAACCGCCTCGTTGGCGAGGAGGCAGCTGGGATCGTCGCCCGGTACCCCGACAAGGTCTACTCTTTCGTGCGCGACATGATCAGGAAACCTTACGAGTATGTAAAGGTTCTCGCCGAGTCGCTCTACCTCCCCTACGACCTCGTCGAGGACTCAAGGGGGGCTGCTAGTATCCGAATCGATGACGGGGTGACCGTGTATAGCGCAGAAGAATTGCTCGCGATGATTCTTGGCTATGGAATTAGCTTAGCGGAGTCCCACGCGAGGGTCCCTGTGAAAGATGCTGTAATTGCGGTGCCACCGTTCTTTGGCCAGGCGGAAAGAAGAGGATTAATTCAGGCGGCTCAACTGGTAGGGATCAATGTGCTTTCGCTGATCAACGAGCACGCTGGAGCAGCTTTGCAGTACGGCATTGATAAGGATTTCTCCAACGATTCACGACATGTGATATTCTATGATATGGGTTCCAGTAGTACTTACGCTGCCCTAGTTTACTTCTCGGCATACAGTACCAAGGAGTTCGGGAGGATGGTCTCGGTTAATCAGTTCCAGGTAATTTTCCATTCTACTCTGACATTTTGCCCTTTTCCCCTCAAATAATTTGCTTCAGGTAATTTATTTCAGGTACTTATCAGTTTCATGCTTATAAGTTCTATTCTAACAGGTAAAAGATGTGAGATGGGATGCTAAACTTGGAGGACAAGATATGGAATTGAGGCTGGTGGAGTACTTTGCTGATGAGTTCAATAAGCAATTAGGAAGTGGCATTGATGTGAGGAAGTCTCCTAAGACAATGGCTAAATTGAAGAAGCAAGTCAAGCGGACCAAAGAAATTTTGAGTGCTAATACTGCCGCGCCAATTTCTGTTGAATCCCTCTTAGATGATATTGATTTCAGGTATAGCCACCTACATATTCACATGAATGATGTATATTTTTTTAATCAGTAAAGCTGAACAATCTGAATGTTTTCATCTCTAATGACTAATACATTCTGTGTTATTTCTAATAGTGTTTTAGTTGGACTTTTCCCCATAATCTGTTGCTTGCCTTTCGCATTTAGTAGTTAAGTGATTAGAGAGATTGGTAGAATGTAGTTGTGAATTAAGAGAATGAGAACTGTGCAATGTTTGGATGAGAGATATTTATCGGGAAAGTTTATGATTTTAAAAAAAAATTAGGCCAATTTTGTCGTTTTCAATTTTTTTTTTACCAAAATACACTCTAAAGCGGCTTCAGGCTATTAAAAAAAAAGTTGATTGGTATTTTAGTCAAATTGGTGATTTTTGATCATTTGAATAGTGGGCTAACCTGGTTAGGCTGTGCCAGGCAAGGTCATATGTTGTGCTCAACACAGTCGGAATCTAGGATAGGCTGGGGCTCTCTTCAACATGGGCCAACCTTTAGCAGACCATGCCAAGCATAACCCATGTTGGGCTGGCCTAGCCTGTCCTTGCCTGTTGTTTTCCACTTATCCGATAATGATGTGATATGTTATTATTTTGATTAAAATAATAATATTTAATCACCATGTCAGGACTTAATGGTTTATGGATGGAAAAGTTAAAGATATGATATATTCGTTATAACTCTGATAGGTTGCCATGGATATGTCAGAATCGAAGGATGTGAGAGATTTATAAAAAACTTGTATAGCTTGGATATTGTAAAATTTAAGGCTACAGAATGACTATTTATTGTGTCTTATATTGCATTTTGTTTTTTACAAAGTGTTGGCTGAAAGTATTATCTGTTTGTGTTTTGCAGAAGCACCATATCACGGGAAAAGTTTGAAG
Source organism: Kaempferia rotunda (assembly GCA_037177415.1). NCBI lineage: Eukaryota > Viridiplantae > Streptophyta > Magnoliopsida > Zingiberales > Zingiberaceae > Kaempferia > Kaempferia rotunda. Next base: position 16,724 of record JBAMIB010400670.1, on the reverse strand, counting down.
AACTTTGTTCTGACTTATGGGAGAGGGCACTTGTTCCAGTCAAGGAAGTGTTAAAACATTCTGGTCTGACGCTAAATGAAATATATGCAGTGGAGCTGGTTGGTGGAGCCACTCGTGTGCCAAGGTTACAGGTTGTTCACATCAACACTTTATTTAACTTGATTCTCGGGGTTGGTAATCCTTGCTTTGTGACATAAACTAGAACCTGGTTTATAAATCTTTAATATTGACCCAACAGTCAGGTTGAGATTGGTCATTTTTTTATTCAATTTAATTGCCTGATGGTGTTCTTCAATCTTAATCATATTACAACATAACATGTGTCATTGTCATTTGAGACTGGGAATTAACTGATTTGATGTTGACAATATTTATTTCTTACTAGTATCCTTAAATACTAAGATCAAGTTGTATGGTTGTGATGATAGAATGAAGGTGCAGGCATTTCTTCACGTACAAGATCTTGTTATCCTATCAACCCCTAAATAATTTAGTTGCCAATACAAACATTTCAACATCAGAAGATTCTCAGCCATGAGTGAACGTAATCTGGTTTATTGTGATGTTAATATCTTTTTACATTATATTGTGCAGGCTAAGCTCCAAGAATTTCTCGGAAGGAAAGATCTGGACAAGCATCTTGATGCTGATGAAGCAATAGTTCTTGGTGCATCGTTGAATGCTGCAAACTTGAGTGATGGAATCAAATTGAATCGTAAGTTGGGAATGATTGATGGATCTTCTTATGGCTTTTTGCTTGAACTAAATGGTCCAGAACTTTTGGAAGATAATTCTGATACACTATTTATTCCACGGTTGAAGAAAATGCCCGTCAAGGTATTGCACTTCACTGGGCCTATTCATAAATTCCAGTTCAACTTATCTGATAAGCACCTTTCAGACTTCAAGCTTTGTGGTTCTCATTAAACTTTTGTGGGATAGTTATTTAGGTCTTTCAAACACGACAAGGATTTTGAAGCTTCACTCAGCTATGACAAAGCAGGTGAACTGCCTCCAGGAGTTTCTTCATATAAATTTGCAGAATATTCAATATTGGGTCTGTCTGAAGCCAGTGAAAAGTAAGGCACTTTTAAACTCATGCATATGGATATACATGTTTTTTTTTAAACTATTAATATATTCTTTTGTCATAAATTAGCTTCTTTGGCTAATGTATCTATCATTTATAGTTGCTTATGCTAACAATCAGTTTACTTTAGGTATTCAACTCGCAACATCTCCTCTCCCATCAAAGCCAATCTCCATTTTTCTTTGAGCAGAAGTGGAATTTTATCTCTTGATCGAGCAGATGCGGCCATTGAGATATCTGAGTGGGTAGAAGTTCCACAGATAAACACAACAACAGATAATTCCACTGGCAGTTTTAATTCATCTTCTGAAACCAGCACAGAAACTATTTCACAGGATAGTGCAGAAACCTTGAAGGTTGCCGAGGACAACAATATTTCATCTAACTCTACTGAGTCTGAGAAAGAAGCAATTACTGTTACTGAAAAAATATTGAAGAAGAAAACCTTTAGGGTTCCCTTGAAGGTATAACCATGGTTCTTCTTTTTTTGCCTATTAATAGTTGCATTTTTCTTTGAAGTTCAGAGAAAGGGCGACCAACTCAACTGAAATTTACATTCTGTAGGTAGTGGAAAAAAATTTAGGTCCTGAATCGAATCTTCCTAAAGATTCATTTTTGGAGGCTAAATTGAGATTGGAAACACTTGACAAAAAAGATGCTGAAAGAAGGAGAACAGCAGAGCTTAAAAATAGCCTCGAAGAGTATATATATTCTACAAGAGAAAAGGTATGTCTTGTGGCACTTTGTATTTTTTAGTTTGCCATGCCATTCATAGAAAGGTGGGCTTCTTTGAGATAACCAACCACTGAGTCGCCTGCAAATACTTTGAACTCAAATACTGTCACTTTTTTTATATCTACTTCCCTATATACTAATCAATATTATGAGCTTACAACACAATACTTGAATTGGTTGGTCACAAAATACTCTGTTCTCATGGGTGTATTCCATTCAAATAAAACAATTGTTTCAGCTAGGATAAATTCCTCAAGTTCTATCACTCTGTTTTAAATAGTAGTCATGAAACAAATCACCTTGAAATTTATAGACAACAGCAAAGTTTGCTCTAGAAACCACTTTGAAGATTAACAAACATCTTTTGGGAAATTTTCTCCCCTTTGAAATACATATAAATAATTGTTGATAATCAATTCATATCATGCCAAACACAAATATAGAAACACTGCTAGATTTACCAAGCAGAACTTGAGAACTATTGTAACAAGGTTGGTAGCATTTTATAGAAAACACCTGTCAAGGACATCTAAGAAAACTATCCTGGTTCATATGTGATTTAACTTTGAATGATGGTAGGATAGACTATTGCAGAATAGCTAAGTTTTTTAACAATAATTGATGTGGAAGCAACGATAAAAGGCAAATCAGCAGCTTTCCTTAAAACTTTTGATGAGTGCTACTACTGGGTGGGACAAATATGGTTTTATGTAACATGATGATGCACCACTGCTGGCATTGATGTCTTTCTGCTAGTTCAGTTGTGTAGTAGATGTGAACTTTTGCATAGATAAGTGAATTATTGCATTTCATTTCAACAACCTGATGACCAACCAATCTTAAACTCAGTGCAATATTTTAAGCTAAAATATCACTCTCAACTGCTAGAATGTAGAGTTGCATCCAGGTAGTACAGGATACTTCCTCTTTTCATTAAACTAATACAAATTTATATCCAGGTTTCTTATTCAGCTCTTCTCAAATATATCTCTGGTCGTATTGCAGATAGAAGACAATGCTGAAATTGAGAAAGTTTCATCTGAAGAAGAACGCCGTTCCTTTGCAGACAAACTCAGTGAAGTGAGAATTTTCAATTCCTTTAATGAGCATATACATGCATGATGCTATCAATGCATAGTGTTTTAGTCATACTTTTATATAATTGCAGGTACAAGAATGGTTGTATACAGATGGCGAGGATGCTTCGGCGAATGAATTCAAAGAGCGCTTGGAGTTACTTAAAGCCATTGGCGACCCAATATTTTTCAGGTAGGACATAAGTATCTTTAATTAGGGAAATATGATTGTCATGGTTTATTGTTTAGAAGTACAGCTGTTGATCAATTTCTTTGTCCAGGTTGAATGAGTTGAATGCACGACCAATTGCTTGTGAACATGCCCGAGTGCATCTTAATGAGCTTCAAAAGGTACTCAATATACTTGAAATTGATCTTTCTTTCTGAATTTACATTTTGTAATTAAATAAAAGTCCAGATCAAACATGATGCTGAGCGGATCTTGAACACTTGGAATGTGCATCTGCTTGATCCTTTTTTTGCTATGAAATTTGTTATGATAAATTTTACTTGTGTATGCTAATTGAACTCTTATGTTGTAGAATTGGTTTTTTAATAAAATTACTTAGTTAGATTATTTAATTAGTGGATTAGAAGATTTGAGATGTTAACTCTCATGTTTTCTTTATTTATGAATAAATTAAAAGTAATTTGAAACAGATAAAGTTATTAATATTCTTTTGGAAAATTTCCATTTTAATGATTTGTGATAAACTTTTGTGTATGCTTGATGATTAATTGATAAGTCAAGTGATATACTTGAATTTTGCAATTGGAGATAAGTTTAATAGATTATGTAGTTTTTCATGATTATTTTATGTGTTTAATTAAATAATTCTTTCTTGATGATTATAATCTTATTTTCCTAATTATTTCTTTTGAGCTGTGACAAGTATTTGATTTGGTCATTTCTATTTTATAATAATTGACATATCTTCAGGAATTCAATATGTGGTCTTTTCACAATTATGTACTAGAAGAGTTAAATATTTCTTTCATGTCGATTTTTGTAAGAAAATTTTGTGTATGACACTTATTGTTAGGTCGTATTGAGACATATAACATGGTAGCCGAGCATGATTCTGGTGACTGGTTGCACAATTGCTGAAATTAGTCTAATTAGATTAAATTATTATCGAATATTTATGAGATATTTGCCTAGAGTAGGATACTGGACTATGATTAAGTCAAAATTTATGGGCCATTTTTTTAAGTGGGGAGAAGATGCAATGTCTTATGATCTAATTTTGGAAACTGATTTTGAAATAGTTAAAAGAAATTATACTCTTGGAATATTTCAGAATTATTGATTTGTTAAAACATTTAGGTTATGAATGGTAATTAATCTGCATGTCAAGTTGATTTACTAGAAATTTTTTCAATTAGAAGTAATTTTAATAGATTATATTGTTTTTTCGTGATTATATAAGGGCATAATTAAATGATTCTTTCATGTGATTTTTTAAATAAGATGAATTGCTTATGCAAGTATTTAATTTGGTCATAGTAATTAAACAATTAACAGATTCGGGAAGTTTGGTAAATGCTCTTTTCATGATTATTTAAAGGTACAGAAATACAGTTTAATGATGGATCTTTGTAAGAAAATTTTACTCTCAGTATGTTTCTTTTTGTTATAGATCATATCAACAAATGACAAACTTTGACTTAACATTTAGTAATAACTGTTTTTGGTTAGAAATCTTAATCCTTATTCTGCATAGTCAATAGCAGAAATGTCCTAATTTGTTTCTTATTTAATCAATAATCCCTTCTATATCGTAAGCATCTTATTCCCGAATGGAGAATATATGGATAATATTCTTTATAATGGTTTTCGTTGGGAGGCTTAGATATCCATTAATAAGATGGTCCCTTCACTGTTGTATCTACTCATTCGGTGCAGTACAATGTATTTTTTTTATTTGTTAATTGTATGTGTACAGATTGTAAATAACTGGGAAACAAATAAGCCATGGATTCCTAAAGACAGAATTGAGGAGGTATGCTATTGATGAATTGAATGCGCTGTAGATATTCCAGTAATATGTTCTCTACTTTTAATATGTTTCGCTGGTTAAAATCATTGTCAGGTATGGAGTGAAGCAGAAAAGCTAAAGAATTGGTTGGTAGAGAAGGAAGAGCTACAAAAAAAGTAAGTTTTCAGAATTAATTGTTTATGAACTTGTATACACATTCATATGCAATTGCTTCCTTACTTTGTCTTGTGCTAGTAGTTTATTTTAATTGGCCAACAGATCTCCCTCTCGTGTTTATATATAATGGTTAGATTCACTAATGTGAGGAAGGTACGAGTATATTAGGAATAATTATTAGTGACAATGGCAATACTGGTTCTATCTTTCCTTCACATTGAGAAATCCATAGTAAATGTTTAAATGTTTGTTTTCTTTACATCTCCCACTTCCCTTCCAACTAAAACAGAGGAATGAGCTTTCTTTCAACTGCCCGCCCTTGTTTTTTGTCCTAATAACACAATGGAATAGTTGGGATGGATGCATAGTGTGTTCTATATTGATGATGTTCGAGTTTGTGCCATTTGTTTTCCCATTTGAACATTTAAAATGAGGGCATATATCTAAACCAAGGCATATTCGTTTATCGACTGTTGTTTAGTGTGTGCTAATGCTTGCTAATATTGATGCAAAAGTTTCTTGCACTAATATTTTTACCATTGATTACTGTTGCTTCCGTTTACAAGTACTATTATTCTTAGTTTTGCAAAACTAATGCACTCAATCCTGGATGGACTGTCTAGATCAGCTCCATTTCAACATAAATATTTAGTAAAAGTGGTCAAATGAAAGCCATAATCTCATCTGAATCAATTAAGCTTAGTTAAAACTACATTGACTTTGATACAGTTTGTATTTTTGGTATCTATTTCTTTTTCATTTTGAACCCAAAAAAAAAAAACGTTTAACACTTACCAGAACTGGCCATATTTGTCACTTACCAGAACAGTTATCTGTATCGAACAAAAGCGATAACTTTTTCCCACCAAAGTTAAAGGCTTGTAAGTGATATGATGTACCATCTTCTGTTATTAATCACAATTTTTACCATGTTCCATGAGTTTAACACTTAGTTTGATTTTAATTGATGCCATTCCTTTCAATGCAAATCCGTGGTAGATTTGATGCCTTAGAGATGAAGGCTCTAAATAATGCTTATGTTGTTCCAGGACCTCTCTCCTAGTCACACCGATTTTCACGTCAGAAGAAGTAAATCAAAAGGTGAACAAGCTTCAGGATAAGGTAACATACTGCCCCCCTTTCCTGTGTGCAGATCATCTATTAAAAGTTCTCTTGATTTCTCTTATGTGATACTTGACAATTGATTGATCTCTTTGGTTTGCAGATTGCGAGTGTTAATAGGATTCCGAAGCCAAAACCTAAAATTGAGAAGCCCACAAAGGAAGAACCAGTAAGCCAGGATAACAACACAAGCACCTCGGGTGCCACTTCTGATGAGCCACCATCTGAAACAGAGCAAAGTAATGATTCTGTTGATGCATCCAATTCTGAAACTGATCAAGAAAGTGGCCATGTCGAGTTATGAGCATCTCAACCAGCTGCAAATCAAGTTGAATTGATATCTGTTCAACTTACAGCAACATTAGAGTATCGCCTGATGATATATGCATAATTTTGTAACAGCGAATCAGCGATCAATTTCTTCTCTTATAGCAACTAATGCCCTTTTTGGTTTTTACGGTAGAGAGAGGAATGTGTTCTGCAGCATGCCATTTATAGATGATGCGGGTGTCAGTATTGCATCTAATGGCCATGAGCCCCATCACGATTAAGATCCCATTTTACAATTCTTTAGGTTTTTGTTTGAATTTTATTTTATTTTCTTAATGCCTCAATGGCTGCAGAAGGTTCATGGACTTGAGTTTTCCGATTGTTCACTTGTGCTAATTATCCCCACTTTGTAGATGGGTTATCCCGTACTTTAAACTATTGATCATAAAGACATACAAGAGTTCTGTGGCATTACATTATTATTATTTGGTGTTTTGTGATTCATAACAAAAACATCTGTAAGCTCGGTAGTTAAGCTGTCATTGGGAACCGCTAACAACACTCAGTTTTGATTCGTTTTAAATGGCTGCTTAGAGTCTGATTCATTCCTTTGTGTAAATTGTACCACCATCTGGCATCTGTTGCTTATTCAGGCTTGTCAGCAGCTAGAACACAGTAGTTGCTGATGCTACGCATGACTCAAATTGGTGCTGACTCGTGTACTGCTCCACGTTAGTCTATCCCTGTGAGCTGGCATCTTTAGTACTGATAAGTTTTGAAGTCTCGATTCTTTTTACTATGGAATTCACAAATAAAACTCAGGCGAAGTCCATCTTCATGCATCTTGCGAAAAAAGTTTGAAGACTCATGGTCATTTAGGACTCTATAGATAGATCTTAAAACACAGATTTATTATAGTAGTAAAAGTTTATTATATTTATTTTCAGATTATGTGAAGGAAGGTAAATTATATTATTAACTTATAGCAGACTGATTGTCATATAATACATAGGGGTGAGTGGAGTTTTTTTCTTAGGATAAAATGTTCTTCGGAGTTTCTAAATGGTCGTTTTACTCCATATTTTCAATTTATTGTCAAAATAATCTCACCTCATTAATACTGATTAATTTGCCCTTCTAAATGTAAAAAACTTTCCAGTTATATTAAATATTATTTTTGAACTAGATATTTACAAAGATTTATTATTATTTTTTATAATCGAGGTATCTAATTTTTATGATCTAACAAATCTTAGAAACTGTTGATCCAGTTTCACATAAATTTTCTATCAATTATTAGAGTAAATCAAGAAATACAGATGGATCATGATGAACGGTCCAACGCCATAAATAATTTAAACTCTTCAAATAAAATATTGTCGCCATAAATAATTTAAACTCTTCAAATAAAATATTGTCCCAAATGAAATTCAAATCCTCATTATTAAAAAACTTCATCCCACCACTAATTATCTGACCTTAAATGAAGGGGCACTCACAAAAATTTATGTTGTCTCAAAATGTAACCATTAACTTGCAACAATTCTACTTTGCAATGACAAATTTCAAGGCGCGAGCCGAATTTTAAATCCTCTTCGTCATTATAAATTCAATTTTTTAAATATTTTTTGGAGTCACAAATTCATACTAAGATTTTGGTGGAAGCTCTTTTACAAATTATCTTGCGCCGTATAAATTTAAGGCGTGTAACACATTTAGAGCCCTATTTTACAAATTTCCAACACAACCGTCATGATGAGATGATTGAATCAATTTACTCGACCAATAATGCATCAACTGATACAAATCTGGTATCATCCTGCAATTTGACGTATCATAGTGAAGGCAAGCACGAGTAAAGCTAGAATACCAAAATTCTATAAAGCATAACAGTTGGAAATTTGAAAGAATGATTGTGTACTTATGAAACAATTTAACAAGGATAATTTACATGATTAGTGGAGAGAGAGACCTTGAGCTGGGAAAAGAAACAGCAAGGTAAGCATATCTGCTCAGCCAATACTGCTACCAGATCCATTCCTTGGAACTGGCTATCGGAGTGTAACGACGAGGTTCCTGTCATTCAATTTGGCACCTCGTACTTTTCCATGCATACCAGACGGCAGTTTTATAATGCGTCTCTGATCCCCAGCCTCCACCAGGAGTTCCGACCCTCCTCGGTACTGCTTACATAATATATAAACGTTAATCATTATCTTAAAAACGAATCTCATATTGCATCACAAACTTAATACAGAACATGCATTGTGACAAAAGAAACAAGCAGGAATTCACAACGCAAAGCAAGAAAATGATATATTTCCAACTCCTAAACCACGTCTGCACAAAATTATGGCCATTTAAATGGGGAAAACATCCATATGTCTATTTAAGGGAACAATATATCAGGGCTCTTCGTAGTGTTCTCATGGAATCCTCTTTGTTTAAGCATATTTTGAATTCAATGATATTATGATAGTATTCCTCTAGCCGCCCCATGAATGATAATGCATGGATCTACGGACCATATACTACAGTCACAAACTGCAGTGCTACACGACGGGAGGATAAGGTAACTCACTGGGTGTCTAATGGCTCACCTCTTTATCACTCAATTTTAGCTCCACTGTAAGCAAATAAGATATGTATGTAATTGACTTGCACTATTGCAAGATCCTCAGTCTAAACATACAAAATGTCCTTGCAGCCCATATGTTTCGAACGTGATGAAATATGTAAAGCCTTAATTGGTGGAAGTAATATAACCAATTTATAAAGGAAATAGTATAAAGGAAATGATTTTACAGTCCATTTATATCATCTCTAGTATTCTTTGGAGATGTAGATCAGAATATGCAATTATTCCAATGGCACACATTCACCAAATATATATTCATATGGCAGGAAAAAATGTGAGTAACCAACTAATAGGAAAGATGAACTGGTGCACCAGGTCAGACTAAGTAAGCCCTATCCTTGATATATTGTCAAACTGATACATAAGTATCTCTGTCCATTATCAATTGGATCAGCAATATCATTCAAGGGTTAAAAAAAATCTGTTGTGCACTGTCTCAAAATATGCTTACTAAGCGGAGTGGCATGATAAAACAGCAGCAACAATGGCAAATTATGACAATGAACATACCTGCTTGACTGCACATGTATGTAACAGTAAGTTAAGACAATAAAGAAACAACTTCAAGTAGTAAGTAAAATAATCTCTAATTAGGGAAAATTTTGTGAATCACAAATTCAAAGTTGGTATAAGGACACCAACTAAGACAACGCATGTGGATGTCATAGTTCAGCATGCACTAAAAGTACTTGAATAGTTGAATGCGCCCAACAAAATTGCTTATTGCTAATGCATCAAAACATAATGCAATCCACTGTTGAGGTTATGTGTATGAAAAGCACGTTAAAAATTAAGAGGCAATGAATGACACACTTGATATAGTTTTATCTCTGACTTGTTAAAACCAGGCATGAAGAGGGTCACCGACTTCTGGCTAGAGTCAAATGTCACTGCTGATTGCAAGTTACTACAACTACTTTCAAAAAGAACCTTTAAGTCTTTGTTTAAAGAGCTTATCAAGGCAGACAAATCTACAGATTCCTCTGTGGAAACATATGGCAAACACCCAAATGGCAGAGGTGAGAACTTTTGGATGATTGTTTCTGTCACACCACAAGATTGTGGATAAAAACCCAACACTCCACGAATACATGTTCCAGCTTGAATTGCACAACCCCAATATCGCAATGCAGCATTAACAGACAACAGACTTCTTGTATCCATAACAAGGTAGCATCCGAATTTTGATGAATCAGTGAATAAAGCTGCTTTCTGTAAAGACAAGACAGCAAGGATGAACAATTTCTTAAGAATATGAGAAACATATGATAAGACCTCAAATAATGCTTAAAGCATGAATTAAGATGAAAACCTCAAGGATTCGCTCAATTTCCTCCCATATTTCCGCACTTGTTTTACCATCGCTGGATCCATCAGTTAACCTGATAGATTCATATGCTAGTTTCAACAAAGAAGGTGCTGCCAATCTTCCAATGTCTGTCTTTTCAGCCAAGCTCCTGGCATATTTTAAATATGATCTGTCTTTCACATATAAAAGTCATCAGATATTTGCAGTTAGACAGCGATAAGCAACTCACAGAGGTAACATTTACCTTGTTCTGTCCGTGACTCCAATCAACCTTAATGTCTCATCAGTGTTAACACCATCATAAATGATCACATCAAATTCTCTGGTCGAGAAGTTTCTCTTGCCAAGATCAAAACTCACTAGCTTTTGAAGCGCCAAGGCAGAAAAAATGGAATCCATTCCAGGAAGAACCCCTAATTCTTCACTCACAATCTATTCTTTTAGAAACAACAATTAGTAGTTCATCAAGGTTACAAGAAAAGTGAGAAAAAACAAGCATATAACCCACCCCTTCAAGAACACCTTGAGTTAAATTCATCCGTGCATCTACTTTCTTCATTCGTTCAAGAGGGTCAAGAAGCATCTACTCTTTTTAAGAAGTCGAGATGAAGATATATTTGTCATTTCCATAATCAAGCAACAAAAATGTGTAGAAGCTGAACAATGAGAATATCTCAATGATGGATTACCTTGCTTGTTTCCAGCCGAACAACAGAAAGGTTGCTATCATACACCAGTGGGGTGCTTCCAATCTTGCAACCCATCAGCATTTCAGCAGTCAGGTCTTGAGAATGCACCACTAAGCATGTCTTCAACCCTTCCATTGCATAATACTAGAGATACCAAAGAAACAAGAGATTGAAAACAACACATGCTCAGAATAACACAGATCATATCCATCAAATGTTGTTGCAATCTTAATTAGCATTCTACCAAAGAACTAGCTGCATCAGTTCTATCCCAGTAATTATACAAAGTACATGATTATTATCTATGGAAACTCAAAAATACATAATCATGCTTCGATGGAAGGATCTAGAAAGAGCCTAATGGGGGCAATTGCACCAAATGGGCTCAAAGATATTTAATATAGTATGCATTTTATTACAGGTTAGCCTCCTAAAATAGTTATTGACCCTACAATAAAATCAGAATAATCTTTAATTTATCTCGTTGCACTAGTCCAACTTGGATATTTGAAGGCATCTCACTTTATTCAGCCATTGATATCAATATCTACCTCATATCATTTTGAAAAATATAATTTTAATTTTTTTCTTTCTTTCTTTATAGTTATTTTTCATAATAATTTTCTCATCATTGTGCATGTACAATGTACTTGAAAGTACCAATTAATGCATCGTCTTTAAAATTATTAAAATTTTGTATCGCGTGAGCAATTATGTAAGTCAATTTGGCCCTACAGTATTTCAGGTCTTTGATGCACCACTGCTCGATGCTTCCATGTAAGATCCTCTACGAAATGCTTCTGGTTTCATTGACTACTACTCACTTAAATAAAATACTGTTATCCCAATTGAACGTTTCTACTGTTGGCAAATCGTATCACACGGCATTTCACTTATGAGAGCAAGACATCACTTGAATTTAAGCAGATCGTGGCATGTTATTACCCTTCAACTATAATTTGAACCTTTTCTAGCATTCCATAAACGAGATATTAGAAGTAGCAATCAAAACGATAGAAAGGACAATCCTAAGCTCCACTTCGATAATATCGATCGAACACATTACTGATCAACGCAAGCAACTTAGCAGGAAGGAAAAGGAAAAGGCGGCGAAATGCATTCACACGTAAGAGAAGAGTCTAACCCGCGCAGCGAGCACGGCGGCAGTGGTTTTCCCGGAACCGCCCTTGCCCAAGAAAGTAACCAACTTGGTTGGCTTCTGAGGAGGATCCCGCAAGTCCGCCACCACAAGAACTCCATCTCGACCTCGAGGCCGACCTCCTCTTCTCGTAGGAAGGCGAAGCGGACGAGCGGTAGGGTTTCTGGCTGATCGGGCACAGGGAAAGGACGAAGGCGGAGGCAGCAGAGCCATACAATGGAAGAGAGGGGCGGGATTGAGGACGGGAAGAACGAACCTACTCCGGTCCGGTCCATGTGAACCTCGCCTGTACCGGTTTGGAATGGAAACTAGCCCGTTTGGTTTGACCAGCCGATCATTTCATGAGGATTAATAGGAAACATAAAGTCACATGCACGGTCGAGAGGTCGAAACTCGGCGTGCCTGAGCATATACCTCCCCCATATCTTAACCATTTGCACTTATGGCTATTAGCCACCCGTGATTTACCTCCTCCGTGTTGGCCTGGGAACGGGTTGGCGGGGGCGCTGGGGGCGAGCGATTTCACCTTTTGCCCCAATAGATAGACTTCTTAGCAAGTCAACTGGAATAATCCTGAGTCGATTCAGAAAGGTCATTATTGGTTCGAGTCCAGCATTTGAGTCAAATAGGCACCTAAATATGTTAGGTGATCCTGTCGAGAAATACAGTGATGATTACCAGAAAGATGGGCGTCTACGTATCGCTTGGCGAAGACTTTAGCATAGCTCCTTAGAGACTTTGTGATCCTACGTACCAACAAACGCTCTGAAGGAGCGTTAGCAATTAAGCGAGGGAAGAGTCCCTGGTTTTAGTCCTCCGATATTCAATTCAGTTAACACTTGTAATCTCTAGAGGAAGACAGGAATTGAGGAGTCTCCTCAAAAGGATTCGATTGATTTGACAATTTATCAATTTTCCTTATTAATTTTTACTTAATTACCTTTCTTTAACTACTTCTCCTTAATTGTTTTCCTTATTTGAGTCTAGCCATTGCACTAGGTGTCTTGGAGGACGGGTGAGGTTAACTCCGAGCGCCTCTCATAATCTGACTGGGTTTAATGGCCAATTTGCCACCCACAATCACAAATGGCCAAAGAGGTAATTCGCTCGGGCTTGCTTGTCCTGCCGGCTTTCAATAGCTTTTCTTGAGTAATTAGTTGAACTAACTGACGTTCGAATGGGAAGCCACTTGATACTCGGCTCGGCGTTCTGGTTTCAGTCGTTTCTCGACGTTGTTCTTTCAAGGAGGGAGCCGACCAAACTGTTTGCTCGGTCTATTATTCTGGGTTCACTGGTCTTGAGAGTTGACCGATCGAACGATCCGTTCAATCAGTCATCCATAAGTTTGCTTTTTCGGCGTATTAGCACCCTTCAGTTTGATGATGAGCTCGACGGTGAAATGGTCTCGGTTCTATTATCCGACCAAATCACCCGCTCGGTCAGTCGTCTTGGACTTTACTTGCTTCCGAATCCATCTTGGTCTCGGTTTGGTGCTTGACGACTCTTTAATTGACTACTCGATCTATTCAGATGCCACGTTAGCAACTCAGTTGGTCGTTCACTTAACTTTTTCGAGTTCGTCTTTATGCACCGGATCATTAGGTTTTCGATTAAAGGCGAACCGGCAACACAGAAGGGGAAGGAACAAAAATATCTACGAATAATTAGAGGAAATGGAAAAATGAGATAGTGTTAAATTTAAACGCATGGATTCATACGCTGCAGGACGACGAAATTGAGGTAAAGCTCTGAAGAATTGGTAAACGGTGAACGAACTGCCGCAATATCTAGTTAAAAGTCAACGCCTGTCGCAGAAGTGAATATTACTATAATAATGTCGGCTGGCCCTGGACTCCAGTTGCTGCTATTCTATTGGTTGATCGAGGTTGTCTTTCGCCACTGCTTGAATGCGTTGATAAGGGACAATTGAGTTGAATCTCTTAAGAAGAAAATTCATGCTTCTTCTCTTTTGCTGGGATTTTATTAAATAATAGAATAGAAGAGGCATAAAACGTACGCATTCGGTTCGGTATCCGTCCAATACAAATATGACTATATCGCTTCTTAAAAGGCAGTCAACGACATTAAATACTAAGATGAGGAATTAAAGAGATGTATTTATATAAATGTTAAAAATAGATTCGTGTATTAATTTTGAAGTTGACTCTGACATTGCATGCTTCAAGTTCAGCACATCTCCATAGTTCATACAAATTACCAGGTCAACTACATGACCAAAATTCAAACCATCAATCCTTTGGATTTATTTAGATTCACCCAAACACTCACAAAAGCATATCAAGATCAAACAAGAGAGAGAAAAAATTATAAAAAAACAGAGGACGAAACAGAGGACGGAGATAGTTAATAAGCGGCGGTGACCGGACTCCTCTCAGCGAAGGACGGCAGCGGGCTCCGCAACGGCGAGCGCGGCGTGGGCACCTCCGACAGTCTCCGGCCGTCGACGTCGTAGTAGATTACGCCGGAGAAGTCCAGAGGCTGGCACTTCTCTCCCATCAGAATCGTGCGCCGCCACACGCCGTCGTCCTCGTCGGCACTGTCGATCGCGATGGAGAAGCTCTCCTGTACTCCGTTGTCCCTCTTCTTGCGGCGTCCACCGTGGTCGGAAGGGGACACGCCGGAGCTCCGCCAGGAGAGTTTCCTGGCGACCCGAGACGCGTGGCGAGACCAGGAGGACCATAAGGCGCTGATGGCATAGAGCAGGCCGTTCGCCATCGCTACTGCTCGCTCCTGCAGCAGACTGCAATAACGTCGCCCCGCGGGTGCACATTTATAGAGAAACGGCTCAGTGTTTCCTTTGGGTTTATTTGACGGTCCGAGATGGTTCAATTTGGGTTTGAACATTCCATCAAGCACTGACTATTGTTTATCAAAAGCAGGTATATATTGGAAAGACAAACAAAATTATGAACCATTAAAAATCTTAAATTTGCTAATCAACAGGCCTAATTTCTAGATTTGATGCACTTCAATTTTGTAGCAATTAATTATGACTTCACTAGAAGGCAACTTAGAAAACGAACTAACAAAAACATGAACGCCCACTAGAGGTACGTGAGTGGTAACTCAATTTTTGTGCTTTTGTTTTTGATTTTTATTACAAGTTTCATGATTTTTAAAGTAAGCTTAATTAATGTTCTGAGATAAGAAAACTATTTCATTAATTATTTATTAGAATAATTATCCACTAAGTTTGAAATTTGTTGATCAATGGGAACAAAAATTATAATGAATTTATCAAATGCCATACAAAAATGCTTAAAAGAAATCATGCAATTGCATAGAGCAATGGAAGGAAAGCTTGTCAATTTTCTGAAACTACAAAGTTAGTTGGACTTTTCTTTGGTTGGTGATGAAGCACATACAAAGTAAGGCTACTTGTTTGGAATTAGGTATATAAGAACTATTGAAGTCCACTACTAAGTATACAAATGTAGTTTTAAATTAATTCTAGGTGGGGTTAGCTTGAGGGAGTTGGCATTTCATTGTGTCAGTGCGTCACCGACAAATGATATAAGTTTATTATTTGAAACGTAAATTATATATGTGTGTTAATTTGATAGTTTAAGAATTATATATTATTAAGATATGTACATATATATGAAATAATTACTTAACCTATTTCAAAAGCCACACTGATAGAAAAGGTGGCCTGGCTGTTGGAGTCAACTGAGCCATGTAAATGGTGCCATGAGGTCAACAATATATATGCATTTAGTGTGGAAGTATGGACACCTTCCTAACATATTCCTTGACAGTCTACTGAAATTGAGAGGACCTGCCAACCCATGTTGGTTAGCCAGCAAATATTTATTTTCTTTTCTGAAAAGAAATCAACAATCTTTTAATATATATATATATATATATAATCATGCATGCTGACTTTGGTACGTCTATGATTAGTAGTGATCCAGGGTCAATATTCAGTCAACCCAGGAGCCACGTCATTTTGGAAAGTCATTACGAATGTCAGGTCATCTAGTCAACAAAGTAGCCACGTCTAGTAGGCCATGCCGAGTATGATGCCCGATCAGAGGTAATTTTGCCCGTTTAGAGGATTGATTCAGCAGGTCAGCAAGTTCTTGATCTACTTAGAGCCAAGAAGCATGCACTCAGCTCGGCTCAACATGAAGACCCACTCCAGGATTTATGGCCGGTCGGTAGAGGGCTCACCTACCAAGGTCTATAGCCGATCGGATTACTAGGTTGAGCAACCATGGTAACAGCGTCCGGTCGGCCCATCAAAACAAAGGTACTCTGTCGCCTAGCGCAACTGCTTGTCAGAGAATATTCTTGATCAACTCGTGTGGAGCCTTCCGATCGGCATATCCAGACAATAAATGTTGTCGGCTAGTGTAACGGAAGAGCATAGAATATTCTCTGACCTCTGACAAGGACAGGAGAATATTCTCATACAGCTGGCAAGCCTATCAAAGAAGGACACGTGGAGGCGCGGCCC
>JBAMIB010400661.1:0-10012 GCA_037177415.1 Kaempferia rotunda | reverse complement strand
CTCCCACCAATGCGGATCCTAGGGAAGAGTCTATTATACACAACCTTACCTGCTTTGCAAGAGGTTGTTTTCGATATTCGAATACGTGACATTTAGGTCACACGACAACAACTTTACCGTTGCGCCAAGGCTCTCCTTCCTTAGAATTAAGGAATTAGAGCTAGAAATTGAAACTTTAAGTAATCAAGTTGATTCCTTAAAGTTAGCATTAAAAAAATTTACCATTGGCTTTAACACCCTAAAAAGGTTAACTTTTGTAAGAGTGGCCTAGCCGCCTAGGGTATACAAGAACTAAAAGGAAAAGGAACACTATTGCCTTATTGCTAAGGGTCAAGGGAAAGCCAAGATAGTTTAGAAGGGAACGAGTTCTAAATGAATTTATGGTCAACCTAGTTGAACCCAACCTTTATTGGGTGCCAAAATCCCTTCTAAACCATTAGAAAATATTGGTAGAAGTCAACCATAATGAGATTCACTCACAATTTACAATTTAATTAAAATGGTGGACTTAGGACTCATGGGGAAGTGATCCAATTTGGGGTAGAAATGCATGAATACATAGTTGTTGTAATACCTTAAATCTAGCTTCCTATAAATATCATAAGGTGAAGTTGATTATTGTATTGAGGAACTAAGACACTAGTGAGATGCATAGGTTGATACCGTGATTCAAATTGTTTGAGGCATCATGATGAATCATAAGGGTATTTTGATGTTAATCATTGACCAACTATGGGGACAACCATTGATTCAATTAATGAACACATGACCCATAGATGATAATTGGAAATTTCATGTTTTGAAAGCCTTGAGATTGCAGATTTTACATTTAGATTTCAAAGCTTAATTTGAAAAGTTGATGCAAATTGAAGGTTTAAAAAAATAATTTAAGTTTATGTCAAAATCATTCTTTAAAATGTATTTTCATGATTTTTTTTTCATGATAGATATGCATCGGTGAGATCTCCCTATAAAATTTTAAAATTTTTGAAGATTTCTAAATTTTCTGGTGAATTTCCAAAGTTGCCATGAAAGTGTAGTTTAAAACCTTATAAAAAAATTAGTCACAATCGAGTGTCCCTACATCAGTCGAGTAGAGAAGTATGCTTAATTGATTGTTATTCTACAAGTAGTATTTAAAAAACAAATATTTTTGGTGTTTTATTCAATGATACTCCTCATAGATCGTTATATGGATAAGGAATACCCAATTATGAGTTTTTGGACTCATTTGATGCAATCTTTTTGATGATTGTCAAAGGGGGAGAAGAATGAATGGGTTTAAGTTAAAATTTTTGAAAAATTCATTTTCTCTAATATGTTTTGTGAAATGCCTAGCTTAAGTGGAGCTTGTTTAGGTCTTTAACATATACATATTTTTGTGCATGTTTACTTAACTTGAACATATTGCCAATCATTAATAAAGGTAGATTGTTAGTGCAATCACACCTTTGAGATTGACTACGATCCATGTTTTGATGCATTGGACAAGTAGTTTAAGTTAGGATTATTGTTGTATTTGATATGTGTATATAAGTCATGTAGGACTAATAGATATACACATGGAGACTTGGCTTGATTAAGATCAATTAATGAATCGATGGCTTGTGGTCCATGGAGATAAGACAAGGATGGTATGACACATTTGAGAGATTATAGGATGAGAAGCATCGGAGTATGATTGAGCCAAGAAAGAAAACATTGTAGGTTAAGGCGTGAAGGATGATATGAGGAGCTGCGGGCTTGGGTGCATCTAAGGGACAAGTAGCCTGATGAGAGATGGCTTCAAGGCTAAGGTAAACTCTTGGTAAGTTGAGTGTTGAGTGAAACTGTAACTAGGTGAGGGTAGAATCTAAATATAGGTGGACTCGATCTTAGTATTGGCCAGAGTCATGAGATCCGTCGAGTGTTATTTGACACCAATTAACTCATGGCTGAGTCAAGGGCTTAGTGTCTTCGAACAACTAAGTTTTCTGTTTGTGGTTATTTGATTCAGTTGATTGATTCTAGTCCATACTGGTTAAACCTCAAACTCTAACCAATTCATGGTATACCAGTCAACTAATATGGAATATCGGTCGATTGCTATCTAGTCAATTGGTGCAGTGGAAGTCCTAGCAGGTGAAGGTGAAGGTTGACCTGAGGCTAGGCAAGTGGAAGTCTTAGTAGGTGAAAGTTGACCTAAGGTTAGGTAAGTGGAAGTCCTAATAGGTGAAGGTTGATTGAGGTTAGGCAAGTGGAAGTCCAGATAGGTAAAGGTTAACTTAAGGCTTGGCATGTGGAAGTATTGGTACTAATACTGAATATTGGAGGAAGTCTTGGAGAAATGGAGAAATAGTCTCTTGGTGTTGAAAGTCGAGGTCAAGTTGTATTCGGTAAATGAAGAAGTCCTAGAGCTAATCTCTTGACATGGGAGATGTGAGAGAGTGACCTATATTTTGGGCGTGGTAGGGCTCTCTTAGGCAGGACTTGACCAAGAAATAGGTTACATTTATCACCTAGAGTCAACTGATAACAGAACATTCGAATATTGAAATAGACATCCGAAGATTTCATCAAGGATAAAGTTGGATAAATTCAATTGACTAATAATTGATAAATTCTACTCAACTGATGAAACAATCAACAAAGGAAATGACTATAACCTAAGGGAACCAGATTAGTCTAATAGTAGAGAATAAGTTTGATAGTAGAGAATAGTCAAATGATGACACAATTAAGATCTAAAGGAACTGGCCAAATTAATCGGCATCAGTTGAGTGATGGTAGAGAATAATCGACTAATGAGTCAATAAAAGAACAGGTCAAATCCCAAGTGAGCTGGTTGTGATCCAGATGAATTGGTCACAGGCCAATACGGATTATCGTCGACTTGATTGATGGGTATAAACCAGTCCACTAATAGGAAAAATTTCAGAAAACAACAAGCGGCTATAAAAGGAGGAAGGCTAGGAGATTGCAATATGTTGTTCTTCGACCACTCTTGAGAGACTGTTGCTACATTCCTAAGCCATCTTTGAACAATCCCGAAGTAAGAGAAAGCAATCAAAAGAGAAAGTTTCATTAGCAATTTGTTTTCCTGTATTGCATTTATTTTTGTTTGTATATGTATTCTCCTTTTGTATTAGTTGTGTGAAATACATATTATGAGAGGTTACTCTACCTTCGGAAATCAAAGTAGAAAAATAAAAGGGATTCTAGGAGTGATCCATCAACGAATCATAGGCTGTGGAGTAGTAGTCAGAGCTACCGAACCACATAAAATTGGTTTGTCATATTGTGTTTTTGTGTTTTATTTTTTGTTGTGTTTCTATATTTCCATTGCATACTAACAAATTGTAGACACAAGCACTAAAGAAAAGCACGGGTCTATTCACCCCTCCTCCAAGCCCGTCTCACCATCTACACCAGCAGCAAGACCCTTCATTGTGGTGCTGCACAACCTATGCAAGACAGCTTATATTGCTTATTCCTCTTGTCTCTAATAGAGATTTTGTCACTAACCTCCTACTAGTCATGAGGTTAGCAAGAAACAATTTTGCTTGTCACCACCCGCTTCTTCTCAACCCCATTTCTTCGAGATCTAATTACTAATTGCAACAGTTCCTACTCTTAGCAATGACAAGCTGCTGCTTCTTTCCTTCTCATTAGTCTATTCTTCATATCTTGCTTGGTATTCCACTTCTAATTCTCCTTTAGATCCTACCTTGCCCACTCCTTGCTGCACTCCTTGCTGTTTCCGTGAGCGCAACTCTTCATTGCATCCCTCTTTGTTGGTTTTATTGTTGTTTTCCCCTCTGATGGATATTCTATTGTTATATATTAGCATCAAACATTTTCCCTAGCTATATTATATATAGATTGATAGAGCCGTTATGCAACAAACCAAGTGCCACCTTGCCTTCCTGTAGTAAGATCCAATAGATCTATCTGTCTAACATGTCTAACATATCTAACATATTGCATTGATCATTAAATAGTCTTGTGTATTCCGAATTTTCTTTCAGCAATTCTCATATCTACCCTCAAATTGTCCAATAACAATTTCTTCATGTTGCTTATTTCTTCACTGGTGTTCTCTTTTCCTCCTAGCATCTCTTTCCTCTATCAACTTTCCTTCGGTATACCCAAGTGTCATATTCGAATGATGTTGTATATGCCACTTAGGCCCTCTGGTTCTTATCCATCGTTTCCGTTCACCCCTTCGATCTTTTTGTTATGTGCAGTTGTGTGTGATGCTACTGGGAGAACCCCAGTTGAGGTAGTTGCACTTAAGTTTTTCTTCATCTTCTTTGTCATCCTTTTGATACTTGTTAAGTGGTTTTCCTTCTCTACTTTCTTTTGTGTCTCACATGCTGTTATGTGTCACTCTAGGGTGAAGCCCACTCTTAGAAGTCCACTCTCCCACTCTTAGAAGTCCACTCTGAGAAATACATGGGATCTCTTTTCCTCCTCTCTCCATTTACTAGCTAGTTTAAGGTGAAGGATTACTCTGATTTTCCTGTGTGAACCTTTTAGTATCATAAAAATAAGCAAACATAGATAGTATCTATCCTCCAGCATGAAGGAAAGTGTTAGTGGTATCAGGTCAATATAGTTATTAGTGTAGTAAATTTGGTCTTACATTAGCTGTTTTATATTTATAGTTATACCATTTAATAGCTCTATATATCATAATATCAAGGCAATTTCCTTAACTTCTACAGTAAGGCAGAGTCAAACTTAATTAATTTGGCCACATGAAAGATTGTGTCTAGTTAGTTGAATTTTGCAATTAGTCAAGCTTTGAATGTGTTAGCTGAGGGAGGGATCAGGGGATATTTTGTAAACACCCACTTGCAAGCGATTATAGACTTGCCATAACTCGGACAAAAGAGTGACTAGCTATATATCATTGGAACACAGCGCTTCAATGTGATCTATCATTTTGAAATTGGAATTCTTCTCTCTAAGAAATGATTCCAAACAAGCTTATAATAACATAATATTATTATCATATACGAGGTTGTATTATTCTTTTTAATTTTCCTTACCCAGAGCTGAAATCTATTTCTCTATATTTGTTTCTTTGAAGTGTGACCATCTAAAAAGAGATTAAATGTTTCAAATTTGTTCTTGTGTGCAGCAACCGAAAAAAGATATTTAAATGCTAGCAACCGTGAACTTGCTGCTTCTCATGAGTCTGCTTTCTCGATGGAAAATAATCAAGATTCAACGTCTCAGGACAAAACATCTCATCAATTGCTTCAATTTACTTTCCAGGAGCTGAAATCTGCTACTGGTAATTTTCGACCTGATAGTATCCTTGGTGAGGGTGGATTTGGATATGTTTTCAAAGGATGGATAGAGGAGAATGGCACAACTCCTGCAAAACCAGGCACAGGTCTTACTGTTGCTGTCAAGAGTCTGAAGCCTGATGCACTCCAGGGTCACAGGGAGTGGGTTGTGAGTACTTTCTTTCCCAAAGATCTACAATAAACTAGAAAAACTCTCACTGACTGAAATACATGGATGCATTGCAGGCTGAGATTAAATTCCTCGGACAATTACATCATCCTAACCTTGTAAAGTTGATAGGATATTGCATTGAAGACGATCAAAGATTGCTTGTCTATGAATTCATGTCACGCGGAAGTCTTGAAAACCATCTTTTCCGGAGTGAGTAGAACTGTAGAAGTTTATCAGCTTAACTTGCTGAGTTCCTTATAATATTTTGTCCATTATAGTCATTTTGTGAGCTTTTTTCTCTTATTATTTTCTTAGTTGGTACACCTAAGTATTGAAGAACACATGCACCTAAAAGTTCTGCACCTTGTACAATGATACTGGTTATCCTATTGGTGAATAGGTGACATGGACTTGAGAATAATGTCTCATGAATCCATAACAAATTGGAGATAGAAAATTAGAGAAGTCTAAATCGATTAGATGGATGATAAAAGGTAGACCTAATGTTAATAAAGTATGAACCTAAGGTATATGAGATTGAAACCACAAGCTCACAGCCTATGAGATTTAGGTTGACAAGTCGATGAATGCCACTAGGATTAACTTGATAAACTTTAGTTCAATGAAGAACCAACAAGAGCCTCACCATGCTTTTGAATTGAATATAAACATTAGATACATGGATGGCCCCACTATTTATAGCTATAGGGTGATATAAAACACTAAAAGGTCTAAAGTAAGCACATTTAGAAGTCCTAGGCAGACCACTTAACTAGTTTGGGCTTAAGTCATCGTTAAAACCCAAATAAAGGCAACATTAGGCCTACACATTAAAATTGCCTCCTACCACATATAAATGAGTCATGTGACTAATTTACCCATCTAAGACTTGAATTAGACTGATTAAGTTGCATGACTTGCTCTTGTTCAAATCCGCTTTAACTTCCGCCTTGGCTTTTGGCATCTTCAATCAATTCTTTGAGCGCTTCCTTCATCTTTCTAGTCCTAGACCTGGTAATTGGACCTCTATCGATGTATAATGCTTCATCAAGAAGGTTTAAAACGTGTTACTCTTCATTTTCATGGGCTTAGCTTTATTCTCATCTTTATCTTGCTTAGCTTCAACTCGGTCTCAATTTGAGTCTTCATTTCGCCTTCTCCTCAAAAGGTTTTGTCCTCGAATCTTCATCACCTACATCAAAGGAAGAAAGATTAGAAACATTGAATGTAGCACTCATGTGATACTCAATTGGCAAGTCATGCTTGTAGGCATTATTATTGATCTGAGCAATGATTTGAAATAGTCCATTTCCTCGGAGATGCAGCTTAGTATGTCAATTAGTCTGCACCTATCATTCCTAATATAAACCCAAACCCAATCCCTAAGTTCAAAGATCATTATGACAAACTCTTTAAGTAATGCTAGCAAGTATCTAAGGTCCTCATCCAAGCACAGATGTCCTTGTCATAAATTGGATTCAAATCTGCTCTACATAGCTTCTCACTAAAATAAGCAGACTTCTTGCATTAGCACACCTTTATACCTATTCTTGAACCATCACACTCAATTTCAAAAGTTTTAGCTAAATCAGGTACTGCAACTAATGGTGTGGAACAATCTTTTTGAATAAAGAAATGATTTTGTTCCTATCACATAATATGTGGACCTTGTTTCTCCACCTAGAATTTAATTAGCTTTATACCAATTTTTCATTGTTATATATGTTCATATGGACAATGCATAGCAGTAAACTTATATGTCAATTGTGAAATAAATTTAATTTGAAAAAAAGGTTGAGCTTAACTTATATGGTGATTTTTCTAGACATTTTCTCTAATGGCTCAACTAGGGAGCAAATGTTTACTAGGATTGATTGATGGAGAGAAGGGAATTCAGAATGGTTTCCCTTGACTTCTCCTTTACACTGAAATTGATCTGTCCAAAACAAATAAAATGGAGGGAGAGGAATATAGAAGTGGTAAAAGGCCATTATGTCCTTTCTTCACCATTGACTGTTCTGCAGGACCACCATCGGACTAATGCAGACCATCACCAGACTGCTGCTGGCTGTCAACCATTGCCACTACCTTTTCAACTTATGATGCAAGAAAGGTTAGAGTAGAGGGGGTATAGATAGAATTTATTTTCTCACTGTTCCTCATCCAATTACTTCTGATCCATTCCATCATTCTCATCCGTATAAACAACTTTTGATCCCTTTTCTCCTCTCTGTCTTTTCCCCCTCTATCTCCTCCCTTCCCTCTTCTTTCTCTTCAATCTCATTCTCTCTAAGTAACATAACACTAATTCTTATTATAATAAATTTAGTTTAATTTTAAATTTATGATAATAAATCCATTATTAACCCATTTAAACTTCCGTGATTGTGCCATGTTTACTTGGTGAGCTTCAATTTACCCTAAATCGATTTTTACTCAATAAGCATCAAACATTTTACTAGATAATATAAAATCTAACTTAACAATAAGCATCTATAGACTACAACAATCAAATATTAATAAAAATATTTTTAATTAATATATTTTATATTTAAAAAATATTGAAATTTTATCAGCATGACATGATATTGTATCGGCACAGCATGATATAATACTGAAATTGTATCGTTTGATTATAAATTGAAACTATGGCACGGCTTGAAATTTTAAACCTTAGTTGATGATATTCTTCTACTTAGTAATTATTGAGTAAATGATGTTACAATGTTTCTACTTTCTAGAAGCCAAATTTGTTATTAAAATGCACATGTCATATATCAAAAGTCTCTAAGTTTATATTTACTTTATTATTACTATCAGGGGCTCTTCCTTTGCCTTGGTCTAGCAGGATGAAAATTGCACTTGGGGCTGCTAAAGGACTAGCTTTCCTCCATGGGGGTTCTGATCCAGTTATTTATAGGGATTTTAAGACATCTAATATTCTTCTAGATGCGGTAAGTAATTGATGTTTAATTTTGATTTCAAGTGTCATAAGTTCCTTGATGTGATTATTTGGATCCTTCCATTCCAGGAGTACAATGCAAAGCTATCAGATTTTGGGTTGGCAAAAGCTGGGCCTCAAGGTGATAAGACTCATGTTTCCACCCGTGTTGTCGGTACTTATGGTTATGCTGCTCCAGAATATGTGATGACAGGTATGCTACAAAATCTAATAGCCTCCATGACTCAGTAATTATGCTGTTCTATACAACTTAGATGATTTTTGAATAGATTGATAGTTACACACTTACACTTGTTATTTTCTGTAGAGACGATCCTAAGATAAACCTGATAAGCCTATGGTAATGTTGACCTATATATACAAAATGTTGAAATGATATTCAAATAAGTATCTACTTGAGGGGGTTCTTCAATAAGCACATCAAGAGCCACCCATTATACTTTTATACAAGTGAAACTAAGGTGAAATAAGGCTTAAAATTTTGATCTGTGCTGAAGTTTCGATTTATGATCGGAATAATACAATTTCGGTACCTTGCAAATACAATTTTTGTACTTTTTAAATATAAAATATTAACTAAAAAAAATATTAATATTTGATTGTTATAGATACCTACGATTGAGTTATATTTGAGATGTTAATTGTAGAACTTTAGTTTTGATAAGGTTGATTGCAATCCACCGAGTAGATATGAAAGATTAATAATTTGGATTTAATTTTGAACAGTTGAAAATTTGACTAAATTTATATATAGAATAATTTAATTTATTATTAGTAGTATATTTTATAAAGTTGGAAATTATATTATATTTATTTTTGCTATCTTTCTTAATAATATGTATTTCTCTATGCTTATCTTGTGGATGGATGAAGAAGAGAAAGGATAATTATACTTTGTGAAGAGAAGGAGAGAAAAAAAAGTAACCATCCTCAAAGAAATATTTTTCTCTCTATTTACCTTTGTGGATAGAAATTAATAAATGAAGGAGGAAAAAATTAATGGATGAAATTAGAAAAATAAAATAATAGGGAAAGGAATTACCTGTTTAAAAAATAAAAAATTCTAATTAAAATTCAAAATTAAAGAAAAAAAATCTTGAGATCGCAGTAGCCTCGTGGTGTTAGTATTAGTGTTGGTCGGCGGACGAAACGGTAAATTCCGCTTGTGCTAATTGACACAACTTGGTTCTTAAATCCTTGGGTGAAACAATGATGCTTCAACATTACCAATGGGCATGGACCGATATTGCTTCAACATGACCTCACAATCATGATTTAGGGTACAAACTTGGCTCAATACCATATCAACATGGATGGAGCCCATTGCATTCTATAATGATTAATCACTTGGACTGAAATTCACTCAAGTTTCAATCAAATCATACCTTTGAGTTATGATGGTATTCCACCATATTTGCATCATAATGTCAAAGTCAAACTCATGTTTGAACCATGTTGGGTATGTGGCTCATGTTGAAACTAGTTGTTCCGCACTTTTTTGTCGCTTATAAACATGTGGTGGCCCTTGTTGATGCAATCGTGTTTTTGATATGTGTGTCAAACATGAGTTAAGTTAGGTTTCATATATGTTTGATATGTTGG
>JBAMIB010400651.1:0-10012 GCA_037177415.1 Kaempferia rotunda | reverse complement strand
ATTTCCATTACTTAGTATCTGGTCACATGACCTACCAAGACTTTTGCCAAGTTACTTGCACCTACATACTTGACACACACATTACTCCACAAACAACTTAACTTTACTCTTATCCTTATCATACATCAAAACATAGGTTTGATGTGGTGCTCCCTGCACCAATAAAGATTAGAGGATATTTGATAGCTTGAGGTCCGTGTAGGTCAAAGAGGGATGACAGGAGACATTCAAGGGACCACAAGATAAGGATCATTAGTGTGTAGCTATGTTATGCAGGCAAACTAATAGGTGGAGTGCCAAGGATAACATGTCGAATAAGGTAGCATTCGTGGGATGGAAGTCTAATAAAAGATGACCTTGTGACGAAGGATTTGTGTATGTCAACTCTTGGTGAGTGAGTGAAGAGATCTATACTTGGGGGAAAGGATAGATTTCAACTATTAGCTAGGATACCAACTATTAGGATCATCATAGTCGACGAGTTGACCTGACCGGAGGATGTCTTAGTTGATGGGTGGTTGAATCGATTGAATAATCAAGCCAATAGTTTTTGATGAGGTTTAAGTCAATTGATTGATGTGGGTCGAATTGATCGAACAAACAACTTGAGTAACTCAACTAGTGAGCAAAATGTGCTATTCAAGGCCAAGGCTAGAGTCAGTTTAATGTAGAGTCCAATAGACTAATGGCGGTCGAGTCGACAAGGAATCCGAATCAAGTTGATCAATTAAGGAATAAAATATTTTTGTTTATGGCCGAATTGATCGAGAGGTTGACTGATCAGGGATCAGTCGATTGAAGTAGAATGAGAAAAGCTAAAGAGAGCAATTATGAGTGAACTGCACAGCAACGATTGAATTAATGGCTTTAGTGCGTCTGATGACTTGTAGTGGTTGGTCATCATTCGATTGATCGACATTAGCATTGCATAATTGTAACTAATAACTGAAGACACTGGAGGCCTATTTAAACGGATGAATATAATTAAGCTAATCCTTATTGATAAAGTTTTTTAAACTCTGAGCATCGTAAAACGATATATATATATGAGTGATTCAATGAAGGATCCTATATATACCGACCGTAGTGCCACTGCCTAACACTGTCGTCATCTCGCACCATTTTTGCTAGAGTTTCCGGCAAGGCGAGATTCGGCCAAGGGCTCCTCAGCTGCTATCGCCACCTGCAGTTGCTGCTAACGTTCTCTCTGATTTTTATAGAGAGTAATTTAACCATGGTTGATGAATTAAAAAAAGATATGATTGAAGAATTTGAAATGATAGACGTTTGGAACAATGCCATATATTATCTTGGCATTGAGATAAAATAAACTAATAATGGTTTCTTTTTTTATCAAAAGAAATATGCAAATAAAATCTTACAAAATTTTGGTATGGAAGACTGTCAATAAGTTAAAACCTCTGTTGAATGTGGAGTCAAGTTGTCTAGATTTGATGATAGTAAGAAGATAAATCCTACATTGTATCGAAAGTTTATCAAAAATTTGAGGTATTTGTTGGGTTGCAAGGTTAAAAACAAAGTCTCATATTGGAAAGACATGGAAAAGATATCTCTATTGGTATGAGACCTTTTGGGTAGAGCCCAAGAGCAAAACCATAAGAGCTTAGACCCAAAGTGGATAATATCATACCATTGTGGAGATATCTAAATTATCTTGGATACCAGCAATTGGTATACAAGTTTGGACTGCTAGAAGGACTAACCGCCAACTGTGCACAAGTGCTATAGTCCAATCAAGCCATGTTGGTCAATGTTGACCTCAAACGAAAGGAGGCTCCTATATCCGGATCAAGAGAACCTGACATCAGGCTGAAGTCTAGTTATGTCTGTAGAACCTAATAACTGACACGAAGTTTAAATAGGTCAAGGTGTGACATGATATATGGCAGGAAGTCTAGCTGGATCTGTTTTAAAGAAAAATATTCTTTATGGAGTTGGATTTATTATTGGTTATATGGAGTCTTCAACTCAATCTCATATGAAGGCACTAAAAGAATATTAAGGTATGTTCAGAGAATTTTGGATTATGATTTAATTTATTCATTTTTAAGAATTACAAATTAATTGGATACCGTGATTGAGGAGGAGATATTGATGAAAGAAAAAAATACTTCTAGCTTTCTATTTTGCATTAGAGGTATTGTATTCACTTGGAGTTCAAAGAAGCAATCGATTGTGACATTGTCAACTTATGAAGCAAAATATGTAGTTGCTGCTGCTTATATTTGTCATACTATATATCTAAAAAAATTATTGAAGATGATGCATTTGTCACAAGAAGCTATTGAAATTTGTATTGATAATAAGCCCGTTGTTTTTGGAAAAGAATCTTATTTTTCAGGATAGGAGTAAGCATATAGATATAAGATATCATTTTATTAAAGAAAACATCATTAGAAATAAAGTTCAACTAAGTATGTGAAAATATAAGATCAAATTACTGAGATATTTTCACCAAATCATTGAAGTTTGAAGATTTTTCAAGATTAAGAGGAAGCTTAGAGTAATAAGAATTTAAGTTTAATGGGGATGTTGAAATAATAAACTTAATTTTTGTGTATATGAATGTGAATGAATAATATTCATTCATTAACTCTATAGTATATTCCTAAAATATATTCTTAATATCTAGGGCATATTCTTAATATTTAGTCATGAAATTAAATAGTCTCTTTGTATGTATACATATACCCTTGTACTTGACATTTTGTATCAATAAAAAAGAATAAAAACAAGTGTTATTGAGTTCTTCATTCCTTTCTTCTCTATAAAGATTCTCATCTTCTGTCTCTCCCATAGTAAGCATTACTAGAGAAAGTTTTTCCTCTTCATAAAAACTAATTAATAACAGAGAAATAATGGGAAAAAAATGTTTTTCATGCACAAAAGTAAGATGCGAAGATAGTAATTTATTTCGGTGGATAAAAAAATCAGAATAAATTAAAAAAGAATCAAACAGGCAATCAATCGATGTACATTAATTCTTGGCTGCACTTGTTTTAAAAAGAGGTTCTGGACCCTTTTTCTTTCTAGCTTGTTTCCCCTTTTTCTCTGGCTTTAAATTTCTCCTCTCTTTCCATTCAAACAAAGCAAGCTAAAATTAAGGTCCAAGCATAATTGAATTGGTTATCGTATGATAAGTTTATAGAATTGAGTAACGACCGAATTCGGTAAAGATCGAGGAATTATCCACCCATATGATGATTAATTTTGATTTTCTGATTTGCTCCCTCTCAGCTTCTTCTTCTTCTTCTTCATCAGATGTGTGTTCCAGTAGCTCTTGATGTCGTTGTCGATCGGTCCTCTCCGGAAGATAAGTAGCTATGGCTGCCCATCTGTTACCGAGAGGAGCTTGCAGATGGATGATGAGCTTCTCCTCCTGCTCTGTGAAGCTGCCACGCTTGATCCCTGGCCTCAGGTAATTCGTCCATCTCAGTCTGCAACTCTTGCTGCATCTCATTAGACCTACAACTTACCCATTCAAAACTGTTTAACAAGGGGAAAAAAAAAGGATAGGCGACTCTTGCAATTCAGGTGCAAAATTTCTTCACCAGTATTAATTGATGGGCACAGACTTCCAGTTTCCAGGACCATGACCCTGGATGTAGGAGACGAGCAGGAGGTCTTCTTCTGGCGTCCTAGGACCCTTCTTCATGCCTTCCTTGTCACAGCAAGGTGACCTCGATCGCCATGTCTAATCTGAGGCATGCAACAGTGAATAGATCGACCTTAATTTCTTATATATAATTAAGCAAGCATGCATGCCATGAGAGAACAGCTCACTTCACATTCATCCTTGAATTAATCAGCCAACAACGGAGTTAAGAGAGGACAGCGAGGTGTATTTAATTTACTTCCTAAAAGCTTTGTGAAGTCAGCAAGCTTCGTGTACTTGCTTGGCCTGGCTCAATGCATTCAGTGAGCTTGCACCGGGAAGAGGAGCCTCATCATCATCAATGATGCGTCACAGAAAACACTTTTGGAACCAACTAAAATCAAGCTAAACTATCGTGGGGAAAACTTAACTCATCATAAATTGCCATCCATATATTGAAGAAAAGAAATCATGGGCACCACTACATGATGCATTCGGTCATTTGTTTTGTATTATTTGGTATTTTTATTTAAAAGTTGTAAATTAATTTGGAAGACATTTTAGTTTTAGAAATGAGAGCTTAGAGGGACAGAGAAAATAGTCTTCATACTTGTACATGTAACATTGTGTTTGATATCTAAACTGCATTTGATATCCAGCTTCAGCAAGATTGAGTATTGTTATTCCACCATGAGTCTGGATAATATGCCATCCTTCAACCAATTAATCCTTTTCTAGACTTGTAAGCCATTGTCCATTTCTGACACATTATGCTTGTCCATTCATCAAATCATTTCTAAGGTACCATCAAATTCCATCTAATCCTTCGAAGCTAACTGGATGCTCTATCTTGAATATAATCTTAGACGTTGAAAGTTGACAAATTCCATCCATTGACATAGAACTCATCATCACAGTATGGGTCCTGACCTCTGTCTCCAACAAACCTGAACTAGGCATTTGAGAGCTGACTCCACTGCTTCGTATCCCTGCCTCTGCCAACTTGAAGAAGAATGCCACTTCTCCCACATCACCCTACAGTGTTGCTGTGATTGATCTACACTGACCCCAATTCCTTGTCTTTTGAAGAAAAAAATCCTATCAGACTATTTGGATCTGACAATTTGAGAATAATATAACCTCAGAGATGGAGATAATGGCAGTGGGCATTCTTATGTTTCTCAATTGCTTCTCTTCCTAACCTTCTGTTAAACTCTTCCAATCTCCTTGTTACCTCGCTTTATCTTTCTTTTCTACTGTTTTTATTTGCAAAATCAAGAAGTTTTTTTTTTAAATTTTAACTTGGCCGATTTGAATTAGAATCAGCTAATATGTAATGGTTAAGTTTTACTTGATGCATTGGAGGCATCATTTGTCAAGATATAGAGTTTGACAACTTCTTCCGGATTGGAAATGCTGATCAGTGATGCAAATAGTCAAATCTAAGTTGGTTATAACAAATTGTCGGATAGGATTTTTTTTCTTTGCTTCTTTGATCCAATATAAGATGAGCAAACTTCTAAAGAGGAGAGATTCGAGTATAATATAATGCTCATCAAATCTAAGTTGGTTATAACAAATTGCAAAAGAGAAGCGAAGAAACTCTCAAGTATAACCATCTCATCAGTCAATTGTGATCTGCACATGGCAACTTTAATTGTGAGTAGGTCCGCACTGACCAAATATAATCACAACCTCTTCTTTAAAATTAATTTTATTTATGCGGTTCGTTCACTCAACAATTTAGCTTTTAATTAAATTTTTCTCAGAACCCTTAAAATTTACCATACCTTTAGTCAATACATCATTCCATAGTAGTTCGTTTTTAAAAAGAACCTCTACCCTTTGTTTCATCCATTCAATTCTAATATAATTTGGTTCTTTACAATTCCCTTCCCTCATGCAAGAACAGAGATGCACAATTCTATTCACATGCCACCTCTATCAGTGTTGTTAAAATTTACAAACAGCAGTTTCTATGTATTCTTCATAGAAATTTTTGATAGATTATTTGAAATTAATATGTTGAAGTATATCAAAAATTTGAGCCACCACCATCTTCCCAGAATGTCTCTTATACTGAGCATGGCATGATTCTCTATTATGTGAAAGATAACTTGGCCACTGTTTTTTAACTAGGTACCCAGCTTTGCATTCTTTCCTTCTCAGTGAACTAAAGGTTGCTACTGAACTGCTTGGTGATGGATGCTCCAGCTATCTAGAATCAAACATTGCAAAAGCTATTCATCCAAGCTTGTGCCCAATTCTTATTCTCTTAAGCAGGCTTAAACCTTCAGCTACTAGCAGTGGTGCTGATGATGCTTTGGACCCCTCCTTATTTATTCCTTTTATACAGAGATGTGCAACCCAAAGTAATCTCCGAGTTCGTGTTCTAGCTTCGAGAGCTTTAACTGGCCTGGTATCTGTTGAAAAACTCCAGACTGTCATTTGCAGTGTTGTTCATGATTTACCTCATGAAAGACGTCAACTGGCAATACCCAGTGAAGAAGCTTCTTTGAGCTTCTATCAGTCTGTTACTGTGAGTAATGGATTTGGAAATGCATCCACTCGTACTATATCTTTCAACTCAATTCATGGACTTCTACTACAGCTCTCTTCTCTTCTTGATAATAACTGCAGAGGCTTACCTGATTTGCCAATGAAAGAAGAGATTCTGGGTGCACTGATTGATGTCTTATTCCATTGTAATTGGATTGGAAGAACCAGGTCATGCTCTTGTCCTATCTTAA
Source organism: Kaempferia rotunda (assembly GCA_037177415.1). Taxonomy (NCBI): domain Eukaryota; kingdom Viridiplantae; phylum Streptophyta; class Magnoliopsida; order Zingiberales; family Zingiberaceae; genus Kaempferia; species Kaempferia rotunda. The sequence continues at coordinate 3,646 of JBAMIB010400651.1, read as the reverse complement.
ATAGCTCTTATATACATGTTCTAGATCTTATGCTTGATATCTCGAAATCATACACAAGCCAGCATTCCGCTAGAATCAGATGCTTGCTTCTTCAACTATCCTTGGAATGCCTGGATGAAGATAAAAATCCTATGTTGGCATGGTACGATCCAACTATTGTTGAACTCAGGAGGCAGGCAACTTTATCCTATTTCAATTGCCTAATGGGAAGAAATTATGTTGTTCCAGAGGCATGCAGCCAGTTGTTAAATATGTCTTCACCAGATGTGCCGAACCAGGAGGTGCTTGATGTTGCTCCCTCTGTGTCTGAACTTCAGAAAATGATACTGTCCTCCATTCTTGATCCTACTTATGAAGTTCAGTTTGCAGCACTGAAGAAGCTTCTTCAGTTGGTCAATTCTCTCACTCTTAGTAGCCAGAGTGGTGTCTTGCATATGTGGGCTAGGTCCAATTTGCATTCTGTGCTAGTTAAGTTGCTATTTCTGGAAGAGAATCCCAAATGCACCTATTATGCACTGAAGGTTTTCTTTAATTGGAACACTCAGCAACTTGAGAAACCAACTGATCTGCAATGCAGTATTGCTGCTGATTGTGATTTTCTGTTCAGGTTGTGGGACCGGTTGGTCAATATATATGGAACCGTAAAGCGTATAAAGACCCGAGAAATTACACTCTGCTGCATGGGTGTTTGCGTTAAACAGTTTGTCCATTTGCTTAATGGCTCTTTGTTCACTGGTGAATATCAGATAATAGAAGAGCCTGCCAATAATATTAGTGAAGGTAACCAATCTGCCAAGTGGATAGGAGCCTTGAGATGCATTGATTTTTTTGTTACCCTAGTTAACAGGCATAGTGCACCATCTGAGCCAGTGAACTTGCGGAAGGCAGCTGCAGAAGCCATAGTAGCTTCAGGATTACTTGCAGAACTTATGCCAATTGCTTTAATTGTGTCAAACAACCATGCCACCTTTGAAGAAACTGACAACATCAGTATTGAATTTTTTTTTGAATACCACTCATCTGAGGTTGTGAGCTTCTATGCTTGCAGGATACTGGATCTGTGGTTCTCATGTATCCAACTTTTGGAGGATGAGGATAACGGGCTTAGACAAAAACTTGCAAAGGATGTTCAGAATTGCATAGCAACAGACAGAATCTTCAACACTGTACCTACTCAAGTGGATAGACTAATTGAATTGAGTTTCAATTTTCTTTCATCAGCATGCGGTCACTGGTTTGAGTACATGAAATACCTGGCAAACTGGGTTTTGAGAACAGGTAGTTCTGTGAGTTCTTGTGGAGATCTAGTTCGACAAGTATTTGACAAAGAAATCGATAATCATCATGAAGAGAAACTTTTGATATGTCAGTTGTGCTGTCTTCATTTAGGGAATCTATTAGCATCAAATTCCTCAGAGGTTCAAGTTAATCATCAAGGTTTCAGTTACAGCTGCATTCAGGAGTTTTCTTTAGTTATGAGATTAAGATTTTTAAGGCAGTTGATATCATTTTCTAAGAGCTTCCTTGAAACTGAGGGAATAACAGACTGGATTGGAGGCATAGGTAATCACAAGAATGCGTTTGTTTGTGTGTACACTAATCTTCTTGGCATCTATGCACTCTCACAGCCACCACATGAATTGAATAAACCTGGGTGTCCAACAGATAGTAATAAACTCTACTTATTGGAGTTTGGGGAACTTGAACAAGTAATCAGACCTTTTCTTAGAAACCCTTTGATTAACAACTTATATGATATGGTGATGGAATTACATCAAAGGATGCTCGGGGTCTCGCAAACTGGAGACAAGAGTGATCGTTTTGATCCTTATTTTCTTCTAAGATGACAACTACAATATGTTATCGCAACCGAAAGCTTGGAGGCACAGGAAGGTCCAATTATATAGGTGTGGAAGATTCTCTTCACGAAGTACACTTACGTTATCTTAGGTTATGGGGGCTAATTAGGTATCTTCGCTTAGTACGCTGAGAGAGGCCACATTAGCCACACTAAATTTTATTGGGATTGTGATCAATGAAAGCTGCTCATTGATTGTTGATAAAAACAAACTAAATTTCAACACTCTACGCTCTGTTTGGAGCCATTTGTAATCTAAACATGACTTATTTCAATCTTGGTTGTGGCTGAAGCCAGATGAGAAATAGAAATCATTTCTTCCTTTTGGTTTCATTTTTATATACTTAAATTCAAGGGAAAATGATTAGGTTGCTTGGACACTAAGGTTGCCCGGACCTTTCGGTAAACCGGAATATCATGATTGGGTCTGCTAATCTTATCTGATCCTGATCGCCTGGACTTCTTCCGGTCACTTGGAACACCCAAGTTGCCATGTGTTGGTCCATTTCCTACTTATGCATTGGGACTTCGTTGGCCATGTCTGGTCCAGCTCCTACTGATCCATTGAGATTTCCATTACTTAGTATCTGGTCACATGACCTATGAAGACTTTTGCCAAGTTACTTGCACCTTCATACTTGACACACACATTACACCACAAACAACTTAACTTTAAACTTATCCTTATCATACATCAAAACATAGGTTTGATGTGGTGCTCCCTGCACCAACAAAGATTAGAGGATATTTGATAGCTTGAGGTCCGTGGAGGTCAAAGAGGGATGACGAGAGACATTCAAGGGACCACAAGATAAGGATCATTAGAGTGTAGCTATGTTATGTAGGCAAACTAAGCAAGGAAAATAGGGGGAGGTAACCCTATTTAATGAGTACTCTTGGAGGATCAAACTCTAAACAAGTGTGATTGAAAGGTTTTCGATCTCTCGTGTGCGGTTGACTAGACCAGTGGATTTTGGTAAACCTAAGTATAATTTTACCAACACTATTTTGCATTACTATTATTGCTATTGTATTAATTTAATATTGCATGAAAAGTCTTAGTGGATTAGGTTGATCAGATGCCGAGTAAATGAAGTCTAAACATATCTGGTGGACCAGATGCTTGGTGAGTAAGTTAAGGTAAGCTACTGAAGTGGAGTAGCAATGTCGTGTCCCAATCGGGACAAACCTTAGAAGCTGATTCGACTAAAGAAACTAATGAAGGTTTCTAAGTCGAGATCAAGATAGTTTTAACTATCTATATTACTCATGCATGCTATTATCTAACTCTATTTTTGTAGGACTACTAATATTATTCTGGTTGTGCTAACTCTATTTTGTATAAAATAGGTATGGATTGACTAAAGGTTTGGTTAATTGAACATGAGGTTTTGTTGACCCATCCAGATAGCTTGGTAGGGATAAGGTCGAAGTTCAACATACATGGAAAAAGAGGTTAAGTCGATTGATAAAAATTATCAGTCGATTGATAAAAATTATCAGTCGATTGATAAAACATGGTAATGGAAGAAGATTTGATCGGATCCCATAAGAAAGGAAACCCTAGGGGTTTCATCAACGGATAAAGTTTTTTAGTCAATCGAACAAGATTTATGAGATCAATTAGATCAGATTGGTGCAAACAAGGAAGGATGTGACGGTCAGTTGATTGATAAAAAGTTCAATCAACAGAATAGATTGTTGATACAGGGAGCACCAAATAATTGAACATGAATATTGATAATGACAAAGGGTCCAAAGTTAAGATTTATTGTTATTCTAATAAGT